>CM035845.1:322597279-322647735 GCA_020510985.1 Pholidichthys leucotaenia
CCGCTGCTGAAGGAGGAGGGGCAGTCATGGTTAGATGGTCTTGCGTCCAGGTGGGGAAAATCTTCCAGAAAAAGGATGTCAAATCTATTTTCCAAAAGCAAGGGAAGAGATGAGGTACGGCCCTGTCTGGTCGATCGTCGATGATTGCTAGTTGGCCCAACCAAGGTCCAGGGCATGCACTGAGGATGAGAAAAACCACCTGGGGCTTTGGGTTTAGCTCCGAGTTGAAGCCAGTGATTATTGCCGTCGTCCTGGACATCTGAAGAGACCGGCGCGGGGTGGAAGTGGATGGCGATGCGCTGAATTCACCCAGGTAAGTAGCCATCTCTGCCAGCTGCGAGTCAGTTGCCGGGGCCGTTGTTCACCCGAGAATTATGGTGTCAAGGTGGTCTTCAGCCTCCCGAATCTTATAGAGGTTGGAGAGTCTCACTTCCAACTCAGAAACCTTCCTAAGGAGGGACACACAGCTGACACAAGTTGGGGATGGAGCCATGACTTTGCAGGCGAGAGGTGGAACATCAGATTGTTTCCCTCGGACACACATCCAACAATAGCAGTATCGTCGGAAAACTTCTGAAGGTGACAGCTAGTGCAATTATATCTGAAATCTGATGTGTAAAGAGGAAAGGGGACAGCCCTGTACCCTGAGGGGCCCCTGGACTACATACCACCACCTCAGACACACAGTCATGCAACCTCACGTATTGTGGTCTGTTGGTGAGATAGTCAATAGTCCATGCAGTAAGGTGACAGCCAACTCTTGCTCCCTCCATTTTGTCCCTCAGTAATGCCAGTTGAATTGTATTGAAAGCACTGGAGAAGTCAAAAAACATGACTCTCACAGAGCTTCCAATATTCTTCAGGTGCGACAGTGACCTGTGCAAAAGATAAATAACTGCATCCTCCATGCCAATCCTGGGTCGGTAAGCAAACTGCAGGGGATCCAGCAGTATGTTCACCAGGGGCTGGAGGTAGCTGAGGATGATCCTTTCCAGAGTCTTCATCAGATGGGAAGTTAAGGCCACAGCTCTATTATGGTTAGGCCCTCTAGGGCACACAATCTTTGGCACTGGAACCACACAGGAGGTCTTCTACAAAACAGGAACCTTCCCCAAACTAAGACTCAGATGGCGTCCTTGTCTTCCACCACCCCACGCAGGACGACGACCGGAACGTTGCAGCACCAAAAGGACCGTGACCATGTCAGAAAGTTATGGCGTAATCTGTCTTTAAGCATGGAGAAACTGGATGGTAATTAACAAAAAAGCCAAGAAGAAAAGGAAATATGACGATGAAGAAAATGTTTTTAAAATATTAGAAGAATATGATCAAAGTAAATAACAGTTTTACTGATAAATATGTTATGACCATCCATCCATCTTCTACCACTTTTCCAGAGGCCTGGGTCACAGAGGAAACAGTTCAAGCAGAGAAGCCCAAACTTCCCTCTCCCCAGCCATCTACTCCAGCTCTTCAGAGAGGATACCAAGATGTTCCCAGGCCAGCTGGGACACGTAGTCTGTCCAGTGTGTCCTGGGTCTGCCCTGGGGTCTCCTCACAGTTGGACGTGCCCGAAACACCTCAAGTGGGAGACATCCAGGTTTCACATCCCAAAAACCAGTTTTGAAAGCCAGGGATCAGACCATGAAGGTCTCTGCCTTCGCCTGCCACCTGATCTGCATAGCACCAGACCCCCATGGTCCCTCCTGCAGGTGGTGAGCGCACTGGAGGGCGGACAAATGTAACTCTTTTGGGCTGAACCAGGCCGGGTCCCATGGGGAGAAGCCTGGCCACCAGGCGCTAGCCATCGAGCCCCTCCCCCAGGCCTGGCTCCAGAGTGGGGCCCCAGTAACCCCATACCAGGCAGAGTACACTGAATCCTTGATTTTTTTTATTCGTCTATTGGATCACTCTTAGTCTGGCCCTTCACCCAGGACCAATTTGTCTTGGGAGACCCTACGAGAGGCAGCTTGCCCCAGACAACATAGCTCCTGGGATCACTAGGGCACACAAACCCACACCACGATAAGGTGGCGATCCATGGGGGGACATATGCTACATTTTTGGTCAAAATTGGAAAAATAAAATATAAATTTGCAAAAAAAGGCTAACTTAAACCAGAAATCTGCTACATTTATGGTTTAAATTAGCCTTTTTTTACAAATCTATATTTTATTTTGATATTAAATGTGCAAGCCTCAACTGATAAATTGGCGTCATTTTACTTAAAAAAATTATACCTTTTTAGTTGTACTTGGATTTTTTCTAAATTACTGTTTTTCTGTCGTAAATTTGCAATTTCTTGTATTGATTGATTGATTGATACCATTTATTTCGAACAAGACACCATAAAAAATTTTAAAAAAAAATCCAAATGTAGTCCGAAAAGGAACAGGATTGAAGCCAAAAGCTTTTCTAGTCCTGTCCCATCCTTAACTAATTAATGTACCTATATACCTGCTTGCTCATATACACATATACGTTGCCGTAACAACAAATGGAAACTTAACCCCTTGCACTCCGGGCAATTTTCCTAAAAACGCCAAAAAATAATGTGCCCAAAGTAAATCGAAAGCTGTTATTCAACCCTTTCCAGCATCTTCATGGGGTTTGTCTCATTTAAAAGAAAACACTTTGAATTTTTTGGCAAAAAAAAAACATGATCTCTCTAAGTGCTCCGGCCACTGAGTTACAGTCATCTAAACATAGTGAACTTGAAGAAAATAAATTTGGTCTGGGTGTTTTTTTGTATACAAATGCTTGCAAATAACACACAGCTTCAGATCCGGGCTGGAAAATGCAACAAAAATGTAGAACCAATTGTTATCCAGCTGAGGTCCAAATTTTGTAACAATACCACAAAAAATGAATATATTACACAGCTTTGTTCTCAGGCTGTTCCCAGGCGTTTTGGAACTGTGCCAAATTGTGCCAAATGGCACAATTTGGAAAAACGTCTGTAACTTTTGAATGATTCAACATAGAAGCTTCATCTTGGGCTCAAATGAAAGGTTACATTCAGTGCTGTGTCTGTGTGTGTGTGTTTCGGGGGGGGGGTTGTCCTCCCCCCGCTACAGAGGACGGAGATCCGCCCTCGCTACATAACGGATTACACTCGGATAAGGCATGTTTCCACAACACCGCTGTCAGCCCCCCCCCCCCCCGCGACAGAATCGTAGCGGCGGGGGGGGGGGGGGGGGAGGCGTTCACGGTCCAGAGGCGATGAACGAACCGTGTAACGCGGCGCACGCACTTCGGACATCGTGCGCTGCACAGTTGTAATTTACCGATCAGTCAAAAGTAATTTTTGATTACAATTTTCAGGGATAGAAAATAATTTGGCTTATAACACCTTACCTCTTCACAGCCACATTGTCCTGGCCAACTTCTCTTCCTCATTGTCAGACGAACCGACGCTGGTCTGCTCTGGTTCTGGTCTCACGACCCGATCAAAACATAATTCCATGATTGCGGTTTTGGTGAATGATTTACGACCTTCGTCGTCGGCCTCCGTCGGTCTATGATGACCATATAAGAGAATCCTAAACACTCTGCTGGAATTAAAAAAAAAATAAAGCACTGCCTGTGGCTGCTGAAGCAGTCTCTCTTCACCCAGCTTTAGACAACAGCTCAGCGAACTTCTGTGCTTCAATTGGCTCGCAGCCGTTGGGAGGCGGGTCCTTCTGGCTAGATTTTCATTCATTGGCTCTTCATGGTTTCAGAAACCCAATTCAAGGCTCTTATTAGTCGAATGACGGGTCAATCAGATGAACTAATCTGTTCGCGGCTGTGTCTGCAGCTTTTATTTTCAGTACGCGCTTGGACTCCATCTCCATCTCCACCATAAGGATCATGCGTCGAGAGCGCACGAGGGCGCTCTTGTGCGCCCTCGTGCGCACTAGGACGCAGAGACTTTCCCGTTCGCGGTACAACGGAGCGCAAGAGGTTAATGAGCAAGAATATAAATTTGCCTTTCAGTTTGAAACTTGTTACTGTAAATCCTCCTCAGTGAGGAGGTGTAGCATTTATTGTTTAATTAAAAGCAGCCTACTCTGTACACGTTCTGCTGTTCACAGCCTATTAATGTGGTTTCAGCATGCAGCACATACATACCTTAAAAGACGTACTCGGGGGCACACTGCTCTCTATCTGTAGCTCCCTCACTCTTGTTGGACCACTCACAGAGTGGCACCTCGGCTTCCATTAGAGCTCCCTCTGCTGGTGGACTTTATAACTGCATTTACGAATGCAGTTCCAAATAGTTCAAACGGGATACAAATAAATAATTGATTTTTGGAAATGGACTGGCAGGCACAGTGGATGATGTTGGGGGCCACATGCGGCCCGTGGGCCACCAGTTGCCCATCTCTGGTCTAGATAAGGATAAAAAAAACATTAAACAGAATTAAAAAAAATGAACAAGCATCCATGTGAATGTTTCAGATTTCTCAGAAAAAAGTTGAACAGTTACAAGTAGCAAATTTATTTCTTTATTTGAAAGGGACAGTGGATATTAATGAACATCAGTGTAGATGTAAATATGACAGACTTACTGTAGCAAACCAGCTAAAATACATCTGCAGTCCCTTGGCAGGTCACAAAAATACACATCATTGGACAATCTAAGAACAAACACTCAGGTATCCATCACACAAAGTACAGTGCGCACACACACATACACACACACACACACACACACACATACATGCACATACAGCATCCACTGCACTGTGCAGCGGTCTTGATACGGTTATCTTCATTGTGTTGTGTAGGGAAATAACTCCAACACTGGGTTCACAGCTGGCACTTTATTCTATGAAAGTCAGGGATTAATCAGTGGGTCACACAGCAGCAGCAGCACTCTCATCCCGTCTGATGCAAAAGGAAAAAAAACAGCCTCTGAGCGGACACGACGACAAAACAGCAATAAAAGTGATATTTTTCTGCTCAGAAGTTACTAAACCTTAATGAAAACCCTTCTACAGTGTTATACAATTATTAATACGCACTTATGACAGCAAAGAAGACAAAGATTAAACTTAAAAACTCCTTAGAGGGAGGAGAGCCACACACACCCATCTCACCTGTGCAGGGTCCACGCAGTTTTGCAGGGAAAACCCCTGCATGTGCAGTGAGCCCATTTCCTGTGTCCCACCAATTAATGACCCACAAACAACAAGAAAAATCGGAACCTCTAAATTATAAATTTGTTCCACTGACTCAAAATGAACTAGATTATTAATATTGTCACGTTACTCTAGTTTTGAAGAAGTTCACTTCAAAATAAAAATAAACATAATGAACATAATGCCTCAGCTACAACTGCACAACAACATTTATAAGTAGCAAATTTATGAGGAAAAAGATGCAAATTTATGAAGAAAAAATGCTAATTTTACAGGAAAAAAAAGTCACACATTTATGAGAACAAAAGTTGCAGTTTTCCAAGAGTTTTCTGTTTCATTGCTGCTCTTTTTTCTGTTTTTAATGGAGCTATTCAAGCTTCAACATCTGAATCTCCAACTGCTCTGAAAAATATCTGTCATCGACATAATAGTTGCTGATGATCATCTTGTGGTGTGTTTATCAGGTCAGAACCAGCTACTTAGTCACTGATGTTCTGGTTCTCATGTTAGTCTGTGGGAAATAAAATGGTGGCGTGTCCATTGAGAGTCGATGAGGACCATCCTTGTCATCCAGCTCAGAGGGAATGGAGGAAGGGAGGTCAAAATGATGATGACGTCTATTTATGAGTGCGCAGATGGCCGTCCAGCCCGATCTGTGCACAGAAGGTACGCTGACAGTGAGGGCAGGCAACCCAGGGGGTCATCATCTGGGAGACTGTTCACCTATGATTTCCTGGCCTGTCTCTTCTGTTCAGCAACAGCAGTCCTGTTGGCCTCACACAGCTCTGCGCCTTTGTGTATTGCAGAGCTCCATTTTCCTCGGTCCAGTGCAGATTCCTCCCAGGAGTCAGGATTGATGTCAAACACTTTCAGGGATGCTTTCAAAGTTTCTTTGAAGCGTTTCTCCTGACCTCTGCAAGTTCTCTTCCCTTGTGTCAGTTCGCCATAGAAGAACCTTTTGGGCAGCCGATGGTCTGGCATGTGAGCAACATGGCCAGCCCAGCGTAGCTGAATACATAACACAACATAACAAAAATAATTTTTTTGTAAGTTGTCTGTGTTTTTTCAACTGATTTAAGACAATTTTGCACCACTGAATCCAAAAATGACATTGTTTCTCTCGATCAGGTCAGGTTTTTATGTTAAGTTATAAGCAGTTGTACAGTTGTACTGTAAATTGAATAGTAGACACTGATAAAGGTAAGTACATGTAAATTGAATGTTGTGTCATCATTGTTCAAAATTCAGAGAATTTCAAGAAATAAAAAAGAATTTTGCATCATATAAAGTGAAAATACCCGTACATGTAAACAAAAACGTAAAGAACATGTGGCCATAGTTCAAAAAGTTGAACTGATAGAGCGAAACCAATGTGATTTTTGGATTCAGCACATCAAAATTGTCCTAAATCAGCTAAAAAAAAAACTTAGACAATAAATTTGGTGTTGACCAGTGGAATACATAAAATAGAAACTAAATAAATCACTTGTTAAAAAGGCTGTAACTGTATTATCTCTATCATATATCTATATCCTGATTACTTTCAAATTCACTCTGACTGAGTGAACAGTAGAAGATTCCTACAGGTTTACACAGTCATCTGATCAAAAGTGTGACTTTGCACAGAAACAACTGAAAAACATAGCAGTGTGTAAAAACACTTTTTTCATTGAAACATCTGAATTTTAATTTTTTTCTTTGTGTGATTGCAGTGTACTTCCTCAGCAATCAGAACCTTCTGTAGAAATGAGGTTCTTTGGAAATCTGTTCAGTGCAGCAGCAGAGAGAGAACGTCAGACAGGAGAGAAGATCCTGGAGCTGTTATCAACTGTGTGCAGATCCAAGTTCTCTCCTCTGAAGGAGATATGGACTGATTTCCTCCTCGACCTGTACTCTTACCATATTAACATGAACCCAAGTCTCCTTCCATCATTACAGTCAGTTTTCCAGTCATCCCCTTCAGTCTGGTTCGTAGATCTGTCGGAGAAAAAGTCCTCCATCCTCCTGGAGGTGCTGAAACTCCAACCAGAGAAGAAACGGATGGGGCTGACAGGCTGGTCTCATGAGGAGAGTGAAGTGAGGAGTTTGCTTGAGTGTCTGCCTTATATCTCACAGCTCAGGTAAATTATGTTTTTGTGTTATTACTCCAGCTGTGAGAATTTAACACATTTTCACTTCAAATACTATCTATACATAACGTGCTCTCTTTATTTACTCTTTGTTTTCAGTGTCATTCCTCAGTTATCACATCCATCTGGAGAAATCAGTTACTTTGTAAATCTGATCAGTGCAGCAGCAGAAAGAGAACGTTGGACAGGAGAGAAGGTCCTGGATCTGCTATCTTCAGTGTGCACCTACAAAGCAATTCCCCTTCAAGAAGTATGGTGTGATTTCCTGTTGGACCTGTACTCCTATCAGATTAAAACAGGTCTGAGTCACCTTCCATCATTGCAGTCAGTTTTCCAGTCAACTCCTCCAGTTTGGTCAGTAGACCTCTCAGAGAGGAAGTCCTCCATCCTCCTGGAGGTGCTGAAACTCCAACCAGAGAAGAAACAACTGGAAATATTAGGCTGGTCTGATGAAGAGAGTGAAGTGAGGAGCTTCCTTCAGTGTCTGCCTTATATCTCACAGCTCAGGTAAATTATGTTTTTGTGTTATTACTCCAGCTGTGAGAATTTAACACATCCATCCATCCATCCATCTTCTTCCGCTTAATCCTTTTTCGGGTCGCGGGGGGGCTGGAGCCTATCCCAGCATCTTAACACATTTTCACTTCAAATACTATCTATACATAACGTGCTCTCTTTATTTATTCTTTGTTTTCAGTGTCATTCCTCAGTTATCAGATCCATCTGGAGAAATCGGTTACTTTGTAAATCTGATCAGAGCAGCAGCAGAAAGAGAACGTTGGACAGGACAGAAGATCCTGTATCTGTTATCTTCAGTGTGCACCTACAAAGCAATTCCCCTTCAAGAAGTATGGTGTGATTTCCTGTTGGACCTGTACTCCTATCAGACTAAAACAGGTCTGAGTCTCCTTCCATCATTGCAGTCAGTTTTCCAGTCAACTCCTCCAGTTTGGTCCATAAACCTCTCAGAGAGGAAGTCCTCCATCCTCCTGGAGGTGCTGAAACTCCAACCAGAGAAGAAACAACTGGAAATATTAGGCTGGTCTGATGAAGAGAGTGAAGTGAGGAGCTTCCTTCAGTGTCTGCCTTATATCTCACAGCTCAGGTAAATTATTTCTTGATTTTGGTTTTCATTTTAAGCTTCTCCATCTGCAGTGTTTCCAGCAGACATGGATCATTGTGGTCAGTGAAAAGGACCACATTACCTGGCAGCGCAAAAATGTCTCCAGGGGTCTAAGATTAAATGTTCCTGCTTAACACAAACTTTTACCATTTCCCTCCATAATCCACTTGTCACTACATCCCTTGTTTCCACTAGGGTGGAAATGAAAATGGAAACATAAAATATAAATGCAACTATTTTGTTTCGCAAATTAAATACAAACCTTTATACCCAGCAGGTGTCCTTGTCTAAGAAATCTTTGTGGGTAGGAAGCACTAAGAATGTATTTAAAGGTTTGTCTGAGCAGATGCAAAACCCAGCCACAGGAGGTGCACCAGCCAGTGTACTCCTAGGGCCGGTCCCAAGCGGGAGGGTTGTGTCAGGAAGGGCATCTGATGTAAAACCTTTGTTAAATCAAACATGTGGATCATGACGAATGAGACTTTCATACCGGATCGGTCAAGGCCCGGTTTAACGACCGTCACTGGTACTGCTAACCACAGGGTGCCAGTGGAAACTGGACTACTGTTGGTCGAAGATCAAAGAGGAGGAGATGGGGGAGGCGTGTTAGGAAGGAGAGAGAGAAAGGGAAAGGTAGAAGTGTGGAGGTGAGAGTAGGGACGTTAAATGCAGGGACTATGACTGGAAAAGGCAGAGAGTTGTCTGATATGATGGAGAGAAGAAAGGTAGATATACTGTGTGTTCATGAAAGGGAAGCAAGGCTAGGAGCACTGGAGGTGGATTTAAACTGTTCTACCATGGTGTAGGTAGGAAGAGAAATGGAGTAGGAGTAATCTTGAAGGAAGAGTATGTGAAGAGTGTTCAGGAGGTAAAGAGGGAGTCAGACAGAATCATGAGTTTGAAACTAGAAGTCAAAGGTGTGATGTTGAAAGTTGTCAGTGTGTATACCCCACAAGCTGGATGTCAGGTAGAAAAGAAAGATTCTGGAGTAAGGTGGATGAAGTGGTAGAGGGTGTTCCCAGGGTGGAGAGAGTGGTGATTGGAGCAGACTTTTATGGACATTTAGGTGAAGGGAACAGAGGTGATGAGGAGGTCCTGGATAGGTATGGTCCTAAGGAGAGAAATGTGGAAGGACAGATGGTTGTAGATTTTGCTAAAAGGATGGAAATGTCTGTGGTGAACAAACACTTCAAGAAGAGAGAGGAACATAAGAATAAGAATAAGATAAGCCTTTATTAGTCCCACAATGGGGAAATTTTAGGATTGCAACAGCACAGGGATAGCAACACTAAGAGCAACAATCAGAAGGCAAGAGAAAAAAAAGAAACAAGATCAGCAAATATACATATGTACATATAAACATATATAGACACACAGTGCGGAGCATTGTAGCTAGATGGAATAAATATGTAAATATATAAACACATGCAGTGCAGACCATTGTTGCTAGATGGGATGAAACAGCACAACCGTCTACTTAGTTATCCTACATGGTATGATTATGTACCCATACATATTCTCACCCTCCATAGCGACCGGTATTTTCCTAGTTGTATACCGGAGGGGACCATTGTATAAGTCTATTGCGTCTTTTGCATTCAAAACTGTTAGGTTGTAACGTCTTTTTGCTATCTCTGCAAGCAGCCCTGCTTAGGTTATACAGTCTGACAGCCGTTGGTAGGAAGGACCTGCGAAACCTCTCAGTTGTGCACCTAGGATGATGTAGTCTGCTGCTAAATGAGCTCCTCAATGCATTCGGTATGTCCTGCATAGGGTGGAACTCGGACTCCAGCAGAGATGACAGTTTAGCCACCACCCTTCTCTCTCCTATCTCCTCCACTGGGTCAAGGCGTTGCCCCAGGACAGATCTAGCTTTCTTGATCAGTTTGTTCAGTCTCTTCCTATCGGCTGCTGTAATGCCGTTGCCCCAGCAGACCACTCCAAACGTGATGGCTGATGCCACCACCGTGTCGTAGAATGTCTTCAGGAGCGCCCCTTGTACACCAAAAGACCTGAGTCTCCTCAGTAGGAACAGCCTGCGCTGTCCCTTCTTGTAGAGTGCGTCGGTATTGTGTGACCAGTCTAGTTTATTGTTCAGATGAACACCCAGGTACTTGTAGGATGTCACCATCTCAATGTCTGTTCCCTGGATGTTTACTGGTGCTGTGAGGGGTTGTCCTTGCCTGCGGCAGTCCACCACCAGCTCCTTAGTTTCCCTCATGTTGATCTGGAGGCAGCTTTAATTACAGATATTTACATGATACACCCCCCCAACCCTCACTCACACACCCACATACACACAGGCACACACCCACCCACACACACACACACACACACACACACACACGCACACACGGACCACTTCCTGCTTCTTTCACACACACATAAAATAAAAGAGACATAGCTCAGCACCGAGGCACCAAGAGAAGGAGCAACCATCCTGTGGAGCCCCCCAGGATGGGAGACCACACAGCCCATGACCACAGGGCGTGCCACAGAGGCCACCCCAACCAGAACAGACCGGGGCCCACACCACAGCTAAGGCAATGGTATAAAGTCTCCATCCACCCAAGCCAGAGGGATCCACAAGATCAACACCCCTGCAGATGGGCCAAGCAGGCATGAAGGACTCCACTGAGGAAACACTGGAGCTCAAACACATAAATGAATGAAGAATATGAGAGAGAGAGGAGGATGGATGAAGGAAAGATGGTGAACAAGGAAGTGCCGAGGATTAGCAAGGCAGAAGTGAGATGAGATGAGATGAGATGAGATGAGATTCAACTTTATTGTCATTACACATGTATGAATACAAGGTAACGAAACGTGACTTGGCATTTGGGCACGCTCTGCAGAGCGCATCCAAGGCCGGGGCAGCCGCTAGGCGCCAGTCATAAAGAAGAAAAGAAAAAAGAAAAGAAATGATATGACACAATAGGCGAGAGAAAAAAACATGTTTTATCAAATTGACGCTTAATGGGTAAGCGAAATTTTGATTGCAGGCAAAAAAAACCTCAATGCATATTTAGCAGTAGTGGACAATCACACAGCAGAGGGAGGGAGAGCAGTGTGTGTATATTTGCATGTCATTGTGTAGTGTAAATGTAACAGTTGTTAGTGAGCAGCAGAGGGCGCCTCCTGGCAGTGGATAGATGTTATAATCATGTGACTTATAAACAAGTCCAGAGTTCAGAGTCTATCTCTCTTTCTCTCTTGCTTGCAGAAGGCACATGGGCATTGTCCTTGAGAGTCCAATCCGCTGACGACAACAACTGATTGTTGATTGTATGGGTAGACATAAGAGCCGGCTCTTCCGCTAATCTCAGTCAGGAGGAATGTAAACACGGGGCAAACAAGGTCGAATCAAATCAAATCAGCACAGTGCACTCAGAGAGTAGAATTTTGTCCTCACCCGTGTAATTCTGTGCTTCCATTATATATGCAGGCTTAAACTGTTTTTCCATAGAGAACACAGGGCTTTCAGATGTATTCCTTCACTGAATCACTGTCATTCAGTTCACCGTTTGCCGCTACTCGTGCCCTCCCCAACTGGTCGAATTTGATGAAGGAGTTGGCTGGGTCCGCTTGATCCGCTCTCTCACCTTCCTTCAATTTCTGATGCATCAGGGAACTCCACAGCCAAAAATAGAAGTCCTGAGATCATAGCCAATAATATTGCCATAGACGCATGGATTCCAATGTCCATGAGTCTCTCGTAGGTTCCAATTCTTGGGCTCCCCCTTGGCCCAATTCTTGTTGAAAATAGTGACAATAGCACATTTAAGCCGCTTCCAAATCCATAATTTCCGTTTAGATTAAGATTCAGCAGAAGAAGAGCGACTAAACACAGACAAAAACGCAACATTGCAAAAGCTGGGAATAGATCAGGAAGGCAGGGGAGGAGGGAAGAAAAATGCGACTGCTCTCTCTCAAGGCAAAAAGGAAAAAGGTGAGGGCAGCTTTGAAGAGGATGAAGAATGGAAAGGCAGTTGGTCCAGATGACATGCCTGTGGAGGTGTGGAGTTTTTAGGAGAGATGGCAGTGGACTTTTAACCAGATTGTTTAACACAATCTTGGAGAGTAAGAGGATGCCTGAGGAGTGTAGAAGAAGTGTTTTGGTTCCAATTTTCAAGAACAAAGGGGATGCTCAGAGCTGTAGTAACTACAGAGGCATAAAGTTGATCAGCCACACTATGAAGATATGGGAAAGAGTTGTTAAAGCCAGGTTAAGAGGAGGACAGACAGACATATTTAGAGTGTATGGCGGTAATGCACCTGTGGGCTGATTGCCAACCGCCAATCAAATCTAAAAGAAGAAAAAGAAAAAGGTTGAGAGGAGAGGTGATAATCAGTGAGCAGCAGGATGGTGGTGAGGTGTGCTGTAGGAGTGACGGATGGATTCAAATTGGTGGTGGGGTTACATCAGAGATCAGCTCTGAGCCCCTTCTTGTTTGCCATGGTGATTGACAGGCTGATGGACGAGGTCAGGCAGGAGTCTCCATGGACCATGATGTTTGCAGATGACATTGTGATCTGTAGTGAGAGTAGGGAGCAGGTAGAAGAGAACCTGGAGAGGTGGAGGTATGCTCTGGAGAGAAGAGGAATGAAAGGCAGTCAAAGCAAGACAGAGTGTGAATGAGAGAGAGGCAGGTGCAACGGTGAAGATGGAAGGAGTGGCGGTAGTGAAATTAGATGAGTTTAAATACCTGGGGTCAACTATCCAAAGGGATGGAAATGCACAAGAGAGGTGAAGAAGAGAGTGCAGGCAGGGTGGAGTGGGTGGAGACGAGTGTCAGGGGTGATTTGTGACAGAAGCGTAGCAGCAAGAGTGAAAGGGAAGATCTACAATCTAATTTACCATATAGCTGCAGTGCTCCGACACTGTATATAACTGTACATTTGTATATTTATTTACTGCTTTGGCTTACCAATTCTTATCTCATTCTTATTTACTATTGCTCTGAGTGCTGCTATCCCTTTGCTGCTGCAATCCTGGAATTTCTCCATTGTGGGACTAATGAAGGCTCATCTTATCTTACAAGATGGTAGTGAGACTTGCTGTGATGTATGGTTTGGAGACGGTGATGCTGACAGAAAGACAGGAAGTGGTTCTGCAGGTGGCAGAGTTGAAGATTCTAGGATTTTCATTGGGAGTGACTAGGAGGGACAAGATTAAAAATGAGTATATCAGAGGGTTGATCAGGTTGAGCGGTTTGGAGACAAAGTAAGAGAGGCAAGGCTGAGATGGTTTAGACATGTGCAGAGGAGGGATTGTGGAGATATTGGACAAAGGATGTTGAAGATGGAGCTGCCAGGGAGGAGGAAAAGAGGAAGACCACAGAGAAGATTGATGGATGTAGTGAAGGAGGACATGGAGAGGGTTGGTGTTCCAGAGGAAGATGAAGGGATAGGATGAGATGGAGGCAGATGATCCACTGTGGAGACCCTGAAGGGAGCAGCTGGAAGAAGAAGTCTGAGCAGATGCAGATATTATTTTAAAAGATCAAACTTGTGTTTACACACACTGGGCCACATGGAGGAATATGTTAGTAGATGTAAATCTCTCGTCGTTGTCCGTAAGTCACGTTCGTCCATACGAGCCACTCCAGCTTCAACGAACACTCGTATGTCCTCCAAAACTGTGGAAAGAGCCCACATGAAAATGATGAATTCATCTGTGTCTAAGTGGGTGTCTGTTCATGAAAATTGAAGATTGGAATAATTAACACTGTAATACCGATAACACAGTAGTTCCACAATGGCATTGTTCTACAATTAAACTTATTAGAATCCCATATAAATACTTTCTAATTATAACTTGAATCAAAGTATAAAATCAGGCCAACTAATTATTGTTTTAGTGTTTTCACTCTAAAAAATAATTCAGATGAATGAAATTTACATGTAGTGAAAACTAAGGTTAGAGAAAGAGTAAACTGTTTCCATGTGACGTGTCCACCGTGTCTCATCCACTCATGTTTGCTAGAACCTGTATGATGGTTCCAGGCCCCTAAAAGAACTTTGATGAGGAGACAGTGGGCCTCGTGCAAGAACCGTGTGTCCTAACGTATTTGGTAGTCAGTGACCTTGGAGCCTTCTCCTGTCTGTTAGTGTCTTCAGACGTCATACAGGGTATCAGTACATTCAGTAATAATTCTTAATAAAGTATCGTAATGCTCGTGTGTCTGAATCAAGACAGTATCACCACCACAAAACAGCAACCATGCATCGATTTTTTTTTCTATTTCCTCCACTCATGGTGAACATGGGTCTTCCATGAGGCCCATTGTCTTTTAATTAAAAATATTTTAATCAATATATATTATAATATTTCTGTTTTTCCATGATTTCAGTGTCGGGCCTCAGTTCTCAGAAGAAACAATGTTGCTGGGACATCTGATCAGTGCAGCAGCAGAGAGAGAAAAGCAGACAGGAGAGAAGATCCTGGAGCTGTTATCATCAGTCTGCAGATATAAGACGGACCTTCTCAGAAACAAATGGAGTGACTTCCTCCTGGATCTGTTCTCCCATGTGAAGGACTATCAGACTAAAACAGGTCTGAGTCTCCTTCCATCATTGCAGTCAGTTTTCCAGTCAGCTCCTTCAGTCTGGTCCATAAACCTCTCAGAGAGAAAGTCCTCCATCCTCCTGGAAGTGCTGAAACTCCACCCAGAGAAGAAACCAGTGGAGCTGAAAGTCTGCTCCCCTGAAGAGAGTGAAGTGAGGAGTTTCCTTCAGTGTCTGCCTTATATCTCACAGCTCAGGTAAATTAGTGGACTTCACATATTTAATCCTACCTCAGAAATGCAGAAACCTTGGAGAGTTTTTGGCCTCATATTATTATTATAGTCCATGCAAAGTAGCTGTGGAGGAAATGTTTTTGATCCGTCCATTGGACATTATGTTGTCAGATTGACTTCAAACTTCTACAGAAGCTTTATCTCCTCAGTAACTTGGACACATTAAATTTTCAGACACATCTAATGAGGACACTTCTTTTTATCATCGTCCACTTTATGTTGCCCAAAGTTCTCATCAGGGGCCCTGATATGCAGATGTGTGGCTGATATGAGCTGCTCTCTAAGGTTCTTTCATTGATTTCAATCTGTAAAGCATCAGTGAGGTTTAACTTTTCTATTTTTCCATCGTTCTTTATGGTTTTGGTTGACAGCAGAGAGAAGATTGTAGGAGTCTGGACTTGTTTGATGTGAAAGATTTCATAGAAACAGTTTGTAAACGTGTCAGTCTTCTACCTGAATGAAAATATCAAAATGATGTTGATGATCACATCTTTATTTCAGCAGCACTAAACTAGCTTTTTATTAGCTGCTCATAAAATACAGAAAAGTAAATGAATGGTGATTTTGTGTTTGAATTTGTCGGATTTAAGACAGAAAAAGATCAACCAAAGGTAGCCTCCCTTTAATTTCAATTCAGCTGCTCTTGCAAAAACTGCTTCAAGTGTAAAATGTGGATCAGATGACTTGTATCCAGATGAATTTTCAGCTCCTTCCTGCAATCAACTATTGTCATGATGAGCAATAGTTGCAGCTGTAAATGGAGGCAAAATGATGTCAGACAGCAGAGAGTCTTCATCACTTTGGGCCTCCACCAGTCACAGATCAGTGTTGGTGTTGTGAGCAGGGCCTGACATGAACTTGATTGATCACCAGCCACTATGACTAGTAGTGTGACTACGTTAGTCCACACTCAGCACTTTCACCACACAACCCACACCTGCACACTGGCATCTTCTACATTTACCTGCTCGCAAATCCACACTTTTTCCTAGAAAATATCTGACTGGATTCTTGGAAATTGGCTTTTTATTCATAAATTTGCAACTTTATTCTGAGTCTCTGGCAACATTTTCCATCTAATTTCAGAAAGTTGACCGAGAAATTTGCAGCTTTTTTTCTTCCAAATAAATTTGCATGTTTTTTGTACATTCACAAGCTCTTTCATATAAATGTGAAACTTTGTAATTTATTTGTGACGACTTTTACTTCAATGGAGGATTTTTCTTTAATTTTTTGTTGTTGTTGTTTTTAATGGAAATTTGTGACTTCTTTCATTTAAGAATTCATTTTTTTTTCATACATTGTCACTAATTTTTAGTGATATTTTGCTTCATTTTATCTGAAGTGTGTGAGGTTATCTTACAAAGTTTTTACTGGTAAATCTGTAATCATCCACTGGTAAATTTTTGACACTTTTTGGTAAATTCCTATTTTTAAAAATGCTGAATTAGTGACTTTATTGTTGCACATTTGTGGGTTTTTCTCCACTTCAGTTCGTGTCTCGGCCAAAGTAAGTTTATTTTTTTTTCTTAATAAAGTTGTGACTCTATATTATTCGTTGTTTTCCATATAAATTTTTATTTAAAATTTTATTTCATTTAAACTCATTCTCTGTGTCAGAGAATGTGTGTGAAGCCGTTCCCTCCCCCCAGGGTGACGTTAGGTTGGCTCGGCCCACTCTGTATATAAACCCAGTTTGTAATAATAAAGTTCAGTTTTTAGCTGCATGAAGACTCGCCTCCTCCTCACTCGTTTACAGACGGAACATTTGGCGACGAGGTGAAAAATTGGTGCCTTCAGGATTCCTCGGTGAGTAATGTCGTTTCTTGAGAGCCCTGGGGAGCCGGTGATTTCGTGGCTGGAGTGGAGACAGAATTTCGAGGAGTACCTCGGAGAGCTGAATCTCCCTTGGCTCAACGGGAGACAGCGCTGGGCAATCCTGGCCCTTAACCTCGACACGGAGGGACGGAGGATCCTCGACTCACTGGGCACGGAAGAGTTCTACGAGGATGCCGTCGTGTGAATGACAGCACAGTTTGTGGAGCAGACAAGGGCCAGGGAGCTGCGGGTGAGGGAGCTTTTTTCACCAGGACAGACGGGGCCAGTTAGCTTAGGGAAGCTAATGGCTCAGTCTGTGTCAATGGACAGGCTAGATGACAGGCTAATCTGGCACCAAAACGAGGCTATGGGCGCCAAGCTGGACCTTGCACCATACCCGGGACCCCGTGTGGAGGAGTCCCTGGCCACTGATGACTGCAGAGATGGCATTCACACCACGAGCCCCGAGGGTTGGTCAGGACTGCAAAGTGTGGTGAAGCTGGATGGTGTGAGTGTGCCCATGTTGATGACCACCGCCGCCACATGGTCCATCATGAGTGAGGCCACGGTTTGGAGGCTCACCCCCCAGCGCCCGGAAGCTGTTTAGTTACTGGACGACAAGAGCTTCGATACCAGCAGGAGCATCACGTTGGAGGTGCAGTATGGCACGAAAATATTTCCAGCGTTCCGGTTCCAGGTGGCAGGCCGGGGCGAAAATGTCATGGGGGCGGACTTGTTCAGTGAACTGGGATTCACTCTTGAAATCGGCAGACAGCGGGTCAGCGGCCCAGAACCAGTTTGCACGTTCTTTGCAGACGTTGGTGTGGCCAGAGAGGGCATTGTGGACACTGAGGGTGAATATGACACGGACAGTGAGAGTGGCTGGGAGGCAGAGAGTGAATGGGGCTCGGAGAGTGACGACGAAATGGAGGAAGAGCAAGCAGCGGGATTGCTTTCACCCCTCGAGCAGCTGGAACCGGAGCAGGAGGAGAGAGAGACCAGGATGGGGGAGGCCATCACCGGCGGAGTTCTTTTTGAAAACACTGACACCAGAGCGCCCGCTCCGTGCTCTCAGGGGGAGCGTTGCCAGGAGGAGGGGCCGGGACAAAGTGTGGGAAAGTCCCCGGTCACTGAAGACAGCGAGCCAGTCATAGAGCCCAGTCTGGTGCAGGAACACAGCGCTGACGACTCGGATGTCGTGGTGTGTGAGGACGGTGGAGAGGAGGTGCAGCAGGAGTCAGCCTCACTGTTGGAAGCTAAACAGCAGGAGAGCGAGACCATGCAGGCCGAGGGCTCCAGAGAGGGTCAGCAGCTGCAGGACGCAGAGGCAACGCAGCAGGATACCTGGAGCGAGGATGCCGAGAAGAATGTTGAGGTGCCCGGGTCGGACAGTGGAGCCAACGGGAGTGGCGCTGAATGCCCAGAGGGGGGGCAGCCGCAGCCAGACACGGTGACAGCGCAGCGGCGCATCAGGACTGAGAGCACTGGATGCAGTGGCAAGGAGCCAGAGTCGGAGAATGAGCCCAGTGAAGAGGACGCCATGAGCCCTGGAGGTTAGCAGCAGCAGTTGGTTGTGGAGGCAGAGCAGCGAAGCGCCCTGGAGGAGGGAGCTGGGCACTATGGCGAGGTGCCCAAAGCAGTAGGAGGCGCCGGAGAGCAATCTTTGGTTCTCCCTGAAGTGCGGCCACAGGGGGTCGGAGTGTATGGAGCCATGATGGCGGTGCGTAAGGCAGTTTGGGACACGAACTGGCCTGGTGAGCTTGGGAGACCGGGTTGGGTTCCCCTATTGGTCGGCGGCGAGGTCCGGCCCAGTGAAGAGAAACAGGTTATAGTGGGAAGGGACATTTTCCCTGGGGAGGGGGGCTTCGACCCTGGGGCAGACAGCGGCCAGGAGCACATATGCAATGGGGCTGCCCAGGTCCTCCGTGGCAGAATAGAAGATGGTGGCTGCCCAGAGACATTGATGCTACTTGAAATAATAACTTTTCTTGTGTAAATATCTGCAGGTGTAGTGTGACCAACTACTGATCGGAGGGTCATGGGTTCGAGTCCCACTCAGTCTGCTGTCCGCTTTTCGAAGTGTCCTTGAGCAAGACACTGAATCCCCAGTTGCTCCTTGTGGCCTGGTTAGCTCCTGTGTGTATGGCAGCTCTGCCGCCATCAGTGTATGAATGGGTGGATTGCAGGATCTGTAAAGCGCTTTGGTCGTCCTAGATGAGAAGAAAAGCGCGATATAAGTGAACGCCATTTACCATTTAAATATCTGTATATATGTGATTATGTGCAGTTTGTATATATTGATTGCTGGTGTGTGTGTGAGTGAAGGTGTGAATAATATGGGATTATTTTGTACATTTTAAAGAGAAATGGTCCCATTTTAGTTGTTCTTTGTTTGAATGTGAGAGGTTGGTTTGATTACAATACGTTGTTTCCCAGGTTCTTCGTGCGTGATTGGGGTTCTAAATTAGGGAGATTTTCAATGGTGTGTGTGATTTTCCATTTTCTAAGGTCGGGGTGGGGGGGGGTGTTGTGGAAGAGAATCTGTGTGAAGCCGTGCCCTCCCCCCAGGGTGACGTTTTGTTGGTTCGGCCCACTCTGTATATAAACCCAGTTTGTAATAATAAAGTTCAGTTTTTAGCTGCATGAAGACTCACCTCCTCCTCACTCGTTTACAGACATAACACAGTGTCCAATAAAACAGTAACCTTGCTTTATCTCCTTTATCTCCTCAGTAACTTGGACACATTAAATTTTCAGACACATCTAATGAGGACACTCCTTTTTATCATCGTCCACTTTATGTTGCCCAAAGTTCTCATTAGGGGCCCTGATATGCAGATGTTGTCATGCGGTGATCCTCGCGGATCACCAAGAGACGCCAAAGAGTCCACCAGTGAGTTTGGCAATGATGTTAATTTATTTACACAACGTGGCAAGACGAGACTATGAACCCCGCAGGGCAAAACACACATTAAACAAGACTTTGGCTCGTAGGGCTAACCCCAGCCACTACGAGCTAAACTATGACATGAGCTAAGATCACGAACCTGACATGAAGATTTGACGAAGTGTTGACCAACATCTGGCAAGGAAGATTAGACGATACTCCTGCGTCTTACCGTCGCTTGTGCCGGGTTTATAAAGGCAAAGCACTAACGAACGGCAATGACATACAGCTGGCCAGCCTTGACAGGCGGAAGCCCCACCGAGCACCTTCACAATAAGAGCCCGGTGAGGCCAGAATACAGCCCACAGCTGTCAAGGCCGGCAGCGAGTTGGACCTGGCCCGAGCGCTATCAGAACCCAGCACTCAGGTCGTAACAGTACCCTCCCTCCACGGGCGGACTCCAAACACCCCAAGGGACCCCCCTGCCCCCCCCCCCACAGGGTGGGAGGCTGGGGGTAGGTGCAGAGGGAGAGAACCCAAAACCAGAAACAAAAAGTGACAAGAACAACTACATCCAGGACAATGACAAGACTAACCACTCAGAAAAAAAAACAAAAAAAACCAAGAAAAAGCACATGGCGAAACCAAAAAAAAACAGAACTACTGGGTCAGAAAGACTAGATACAAGGCCTAAGACAAAATACCAAATATACAAATCAGATAAATCACACAGAGGAAAATAAGGCAACAGCAGAACATAACCCAATTTACCAAAAATCCAACTAGGTTACAGGAAACACAAGACAGCACAAGAAAAAATAAATCTTGGCCCACATGTTACACAGGAAGATGACCCCCCCCCCCCGAGTGAATTCACATGAGTCTTCAAAAGAGTATACACAATACAAATTAAGGCTACTGCAAGACATAAAACACCAAAATACACCGGACAGCAAGGAGAAAATAAAACAGAACAATCACAGACAGAACAACCCAGAAACACGACCACTACCCCCCCGACAGTTCACGCCGACCGGCGGAGACCAAGCACCACAGAAACAGTTCAGGCGGTCTCCCCGCGTCCAACAGCCGGCGGGTGGTCATATGAGGCGAGACATGATCAGGCATCTCACCAGAGTCCAATGCCCAGCACGTCCGCTCCTCCGGTGGTCGAACCAGGTCGCCCGATGACACGCACAGTAGGTCGGGTGGCCGAACCGAGGTGCCGAACCGGCGAAACAGTCCCTCCGGCGGCTGACCCGTGTTCCTCAGCCACCAGTCCAGGGCAACAACAACCAGCGGCGGCCTCCCTAACGAGGACAAAGCTCGGGAGAGCCGGGGCGAGCGAACAAGAGCCCCCACGGCCCCCGGCGATGACGTACAGGGGCGGTGACCCAAAAGGAACAGATGAGCAGGGCGAGCTCATAATCCGCTCGACGGAGAAAGTTCTGCAGCTCCTCCCCCGTCCGTGGACCACGCTGGCGCTGCGCCGCCGTTGGACCCCGATTGGGTCCCAGCTGCACCCACGTTGGACCCCGATTGGGCCGGAACCGCACCCGTGGTGGACCCCGATTGGGCCTCCGACGCACCCACGTCGGACCCCGATTGGGCCAGAACCGCACCCGCGGTGGACCCCGATTGGGCCTCCTGTGCACCCACGTTGGACCCCGATTGGGCCAGAACTGCACCCGCGGTGGACCCCGATTGGGCCGAAACCGCACCTGCGGTGGACCCCGATTGGGTCGGTGCAGCTCCGCTGACGATTTCAACCCCCAAACCTGGGACCTCCAACTCGGTGACTCCGACCCGTTCCACGCCGGTGACACTGCAATAAAGCTCAGGGACAGGAAAACCGGGATCATAATCACCGGTAGCAGCGGAACCCAGTGAGACGAGCTCGGACGCAGCAGACGGCTGCTCCTCACTCGCCTCCCTGAGAGGCAGGCAAAAATGCTCCAAAACAGGGGACAGAGACACAAGAGGGAGCACTTGCCTGCACTCGGGTTCCGTTGCCACCCAGGACTCCGACGATCCAGGTTCAGGGCGACTCTCGTCAGCAGACTCAAACTCAGCTGCGTCGGGTCTCCGCAGCTGGGAAGATCTCATCTGCAGCCCAAGGTTCCTCCCATGCTGCTGTCCACGCCGATGACCCGTATGGCGTGGGGGCAGGGGACCCTCGACCCACTGGCTCGGACCGCTCTGGCGAGGAGACCCGGGGACGCTTCTCCGTTGGCACAGGCTCCGGGCCGCATTCCGCTCCTCTCCTCCGTCCACGGCGTGGCTGCAGGGCCGGGTCCAGGCTTTCTAGCACTGCAGGGGCCCTCTTCATCCGACGACGCTGGCCTGGCGTCACGGACCGCTCGGCGGGGAAAAACAGAGAGGCAGCAGGTTTAGTAATTTCATCCACAGCAGGTGGAGGGAGCTCGGGGGGCTGCAAACCCCGAACTCCACCCCCAGGAGTCAGACAAGGCAGAACAAAATCAAGGTGTAACAAATTATCGTGCACTTGCCTTCCTCCCGGGGCTGAGATGGTTCCTGTTGTGGGGGACGTCGTTCCTCCTTCTCCCCGCTGGATGGCGACAGAGGGCCCCCTGGGAAGACGAGGTGGGGCCGCTCTCGGAGGTTTGCTGACGGGCTCTGCCGGCAGCGAGTCCAGCCGGGGATTCTGCTGCGAATTGCCTGCGCCGTTGCGCCGACGTCGTCGTCGGCCCCCAGACAGTGCACACTCCTGGACCAACTCTGGGACGGGGATGGAACTCCAACGCGGGGAGCGAGGATGCCTCCTCCTCTGCTTCCTGCTCTCTTCCTCCACCATCCCACGAAGTCCCTCGCGCTGCGTGGCAAGTTCTTCCTAACTCATTATCACCTCCGGGTGATCGTCACAATCGAGGGGAAGATCGTCCAGAAGATTCTCAGCATAGTCCAAGTGCCAGCGCATGTAGCTGGAGGTGACGTCAAAAGTAGCGGCGAGGAGCGTCCGGTCGGCGTACTACAGCGCCTCCGCTAGCTTTCTGTCCAGGCGCCGACCGCGGCCCCTGGATGACGGCATTCTCACAGCAACAGGCACCCAGACAGGGAAGAACAACAGTCAAGTTTAGGCACAAACTCACGGTGAAACGGCGTCTCGGTGTGGCGCCTCCGTTTAGACGTCCTGGCAGGAGTATACTGTCATGCGGTGATCCTCGCGGATCACCAAGAGACGCCAAAGAGTCCACCAGTGAGTTTGGCAATGATGTTAATTTATTTACACAACGTGACAAGACAAGACTATGAACCCCGCAGGGCAAAACACACATTAAACAAGACTTGGGCTCGTAGGGCTAACCCCAGCCACTACGAGCTGAACTATGATATGAGCTAAGATCATGAACCTGACATGAAGATTTGACGAAGTGTTGACCAACGTCTGGCAAGGAAGATGAGACGATACACCTGCGTCTTACCGTTGCTAGTGCCGGGTTTATAAAGGCGAAGCACAAACGAACGGCAATGACATACAGCTGGCCAGCCTAGACAGGCGGAAGCCCCACCGAGCACCTTCACAATAAGAGCCCGATGAGGCCAGAATACAGCCCACAGCTGTCAAGGCCGGCAGCGAGTTGGACCTGGCCCGAGCGCTATCAGAACCCAGCGTTCGGGTCGTAACAGATGTGTGGCTGATATGAGCTGCTCTCTAAGGTTCTTTCATTGATTTCAATCTGTAAAGCATCAGTGAGGTTTAACTTTTCTATTTTTACATCGTTCTTTATGGTTTTGGTTGACAGCAGAGAGAAGATTGTAGGAGTCTGGACTTGTTTGATGTGAAAGATTTCATAGAAACAGTTTAACGTGTCAGTCTTCTACCAGAATGAAAATATCAAAATGATGTTGATGATCACATCTTTATTTCAGCAGCATTAAACTAGCTTTTTATTAGCTGCTCATAAAATACAGAAAAGTAAATGAATGGTGATTTTGTGTTTGAATTTGTCGGATTTAAGACAGAAAAAGATCAACCAAAGGTAGCCTCCCTTTAATTTCAATTCAGCTGCTCTTGCAAAAACTGCTTCAAGTGTAAAATAAGATAAGATAAGATAAGATAAGCCTTTATTAGTCCCACAACGGGGAAATTCCAGGATTGCAACAGCACAGGGATAGCAACACTCAGAGCAACAATCAGAAGGCAAGAAAAAAAACAAGCAAGCAGGAGCAGCTAATATACATATGTACATATTACTATAAAATATATATATACACACACACACACAGACACACAGTGCAGAGCATTGTAGCTAGATGGAATAAATATGTAAATATATAAACACCCACAGTACGGAGCATTGCAGCTAGGTGGAATAAATATGCAAGTATATAAACACACACAGTGCGGAGCAATGTAGCTAGATGGAATAATATGTAGATATATAAAAACACAGTGCGGAGCATTGTAGCTAGATGGAATAAATATATAGATATATAAATATAAACACACCCAGTGCTGAGCATTGTAGTTAGATGGAATAAATATGTAAATATATAAACACACACAGTGCAGAGCATTGTTGCTAGGTGGGATGAAACAGCATAACCGTCTATTTAGTTATCCTACATGGTATGATTATGTGCCCATACATATTCTCACCCTCCATAGCGACCGGTATGTTCCTAGTTGTATGCCGGAGAGGACCGTAGTGTAAGTCTATTGCATCTTTTGCATTCAAAAAACTATTTGTTTGTTACGTCTTTTTGCTATCTCTGCGAGCAAACCTGGATCAAAACCCTGGAGCAAAATGTGGATCAGATGACTTGTATCCAGATGAATTTTCAGCTCCTTCCTGCAATCAACTATTGTCATGATGAGCAATAGTTGCAGCTGTAAATGGAGGCAAAATGATGTCAGACAGCAGAGAGTCTTCATCACTTTGGGCCTCCACCAGTCACAGATCAGTGTTGGTGTTGTGAGCAGGGCCTGACATGAACTTGATTGATCACCAGCCACTATGACTAGTAGTGTGACTACGTTAGTCCACACTCAGCACTTTCACCACACAACCCACACCTGCACACTGGCATCTTCTACATTTACCTGCTCGCAAATCCACACTTTTTCCTAGAAAATATCTGACTGGATTCTTGGAAATTGGCTTTTTATTCATAAATTTGCAACTTTATTCTGAATCTCTGGCAACATTTTCCATCTAATTTCAGACAATTGACCAAAAAAACTGCATTTTTTTTTCAAATAAATTTGTCGTGTTTTTTGTAAATTTCCAAGCTCTTTCATATAAATGTGAAACTTTATAATTTATTTGTGACGACTTTTACTTCAATGGAGGTTTTTTCTTTAATTTTTTTAATGGAAATTTGTGACTTCTATCACTTCAGAATTCAATTTTGTTCTCATACATTTTCAGTATTTTTTATCATATTTTGCTTCATTTTATCTGAAGTGTGTGAGGTTATCTTACAAAGTTTTTACTGGTAAATTTTTGACACTTTTTGGTAAATTACTATTTTAAAAAATGCTGAATTAGTGACTTTATTCTTGCACATTTGTGGGTTTTTCTCCACTTCAGTTCGTGTCTCGGCCAAAGTAAGTTTTAGTTTTGTTCTTAATAAAGTTGTGACTCTATATTATTACTGTTGTTTTCCATATAAATTTGTAATTTATAATTGTATTTTATTTAAACAAGGCCAATGTGCAATAAAACAGTAACCTTGCTTAAAACAAGGAGAGATGCATTGTAGCAGGTTTTAGCAAGTTGCTGTTTTCCACCTGTAGTCCCTGGGCAGGTTGACAGTCCAGTCAAGAAGAAAGAAAGAAAGAGACAAAACAGGACAGTCAATCAAAGCAGACAATTGTGCAAGAATGCAAAGGTACAGTTAACATCATCCACGTGTGCCCAATATCCTAAAATGTAATTTTGCCAGCTGCCCAAGTTAAATGAGGTGTTTCTTCCTTCATTAACGTTTGCAGAGTCCTGCCAAAGTGTCTAGTCAGACTGACTGATCTACAGGACTCTGATGAATTCCACCAGCATTAGTCTAGTGGGTCGGTGTTGATGTCAAACCCTGGTTGGAGTCAGGAAGAGTCTAAAAACTGTGTTCAGCTGCTGTGATGGAAGATGTGTTTAAAATGTCATTTCATTCTATACAGGACAGACATGAAGAAGATGGAGTCCATCAGTAGTGTGTGGTTGGATTGATGCAGCTGAGATCAGATCATCACTGAATGTTTCCTTCTCATTGTTCCAGGACTGATGATGATTCATGGAGCACAGATGCAGCAGTCAGGTTGTTTATTGAGCTGATCTGTGCAGCAGCAGAGAGAGAAGAGCAGACAGGAGAGAAGATCCTGGAACTGTTAACATCTGTCTGCAGAGAGATGACCCCGTTGAATGATGACTACTGGGATGGGGATGATGATGAACAGTCTGACTTCCTCCTGGATCTATTCTCCCATGTGAAGGACTATCAGACTAAAACAGGTCTGAGTCTCCTTCCATCATTGCAGTCAGTTTTCCAGTCAGCTCCTTCAGTCTGGTCCATAAACCTCTCAGAGAGAAAGTCCTCCATCCTCCCGGAAGTGCTGAAACTCCACCCAGAGAAGAAACCAGTGGAGCTGAAAGTCTGCTCCCCTGAAGAGAGTGAAGTGAGGAGTTTCCTTCAGTGTCTGCCTAATATCTCACAGCTCAGGTAAACTACTTTTACTTCAATTGAAGTTTATTTCTTTAATTTTTTTTGTTTATTTTTAATGGAAATTTGTGACTTCTTTCACTTCAGAATTCAATTTTTTTTTCTCATACATTTTCAGTAATTTTTCATGATATTCTGCTTCATTTTATCTGAAGTGTATGAAGTTATCTTGCAAAGTTTTTACTGGTAAATCTGTGACACTTTTTGGTAAATTCCTATTTTAAAAAATGCTGAATTAGTGACTTTATTGTTGCACATTTGTGGGTTTTTCTCCACTTCAGTTCTTGTCTCGGCCAAAGTAAGTTTTAGTTTTTTTCTTAATAAAGTTGTGACTCTATATTATTAGTTGCTTTCCATATAAATTTTTATTTATAATTTTATCTTATTTAAACTCATCCTCTGTGTCAGAGAATGTGTGTGAAGCCGTTCCCTCCCCCCAGGGTGACGTTAGGTTGGCTCGGCCCACTCTGTATATAAACCCAGTTTGTAATAATAAAGTTCAGTTTTTAGCTGCATGAAGACTCGCCTCCTCCTCACTCGTTCACAGACGGAACATTTGGCGACGAGGTGAAAAATTGGTGCCTTCAGGATACCTCGGTGAGTAATGTCGTTTCTTGAGAGCCCTGGGGAGCCGGTGATTTCGTGGCCAGAGTGGAGACAGAATTTCGAGGAGAACCTCGGAGAACTGAATTTCCCTTGGCTCAACGGGAGACAGCGCTGGGCGATCCTGGCCCATAACCTCGGCACGGAGAGACGGAGGATCCTCGACTCACTGGGCACGGAAGAGTGCTACGAGGATGCCGTCATGTGAATGACAGCGCAGTTCGCGGAGCAGACAAGGGCCAGGGAGCTGCGGGTGAGGGAGCTTTTTTCACCAGGACAGACGGGGCCAGTTAGGGAAGCTAAGGCTAATCTTGCACCAAAACGAGGCTATGGGCGCCAAGCTGGACCTTGCAGCAGACCCGGGACCCCATGTGGAGGAGTCCCTGGCCACTGACAACAGCAGAGATGGCATTCACATCACGAGCCCCGAGGGTTGGTCAGGACCGCAAAGTGTGGTGAAGCTGGATGGCGTGAGTGTGCCCATGTTGATGACCACCACCGCCACATGGTCCATCATGAGTGAGGCCACGGTTTGGAGGCTCACCCCCCAGCGCCCGGAAGCAGTGGAGTTACTGGACGACAAGAGCTCCGATGGGGGCGGACTTGTTCAGTTAGGCGGGATTCACTTTTGAAATCGGCAGACAGTGGGTCAGCAGCCCAGAACCAATTTGCACGTGCATTGCGGATGTGGGTGTGGCCAGAGAGGGCATTGTGGACACTGAGGGTGAATATGACATGGACAGTGAGAGTGGCTGGGAGGCAGAGAGTGAATGGGGCTCGGAGAGTGACGGCGAAATGGAGGAAGAGCAAGCAGCGGGATTGCTTTCACCCCTCGAGCAGCTGGAACCGGAGCAGGAGGAGAGAGAGACCAGGATGGGGGAGGCCATCACCGTCGGAGTCCTTTTTGAAAACACTGACACCAGAGCGCCCGCTCCGTGCTCTCAGGGGGATCGTTGCCAGGAGGAGGGGCCGGGACAAAGTGTGGGAAAGTCCCCGGTCACTGAAGACAACGAGCCAGTCATAGAGCCTAGTCTGGTGCAGGACCACATCGCTGAAGACTTGGATGTCGTGGTGTGCGAGGACGGTGGAGAGGAGGTGCAGCAGGAGTCAGCCTCACTGTTGGAAGCTAAACAGCAGGAGAGCGAGACCATGCAGGCCGAGGGCTCCAGAGAGGGTCAGCAGCTGCAGGACGCAGAGGCAACGCAGCGGGAGCGAGGGTGCCGAGAAGAATGTCGAGGTGCCCAGGTTGGACAGTGGAGCCAACGGGAGTGGCGCTGAATGCCCAGAGGGGGGGGGCAGCCGCAGCCAGACACGGTGACAGCGCAGTGGAGCCCCGGCACTGAGAGCACTGGATGCAGTGGCAAGGAACTGGAGTCGGAGAACGAGCCCAGTGAGGAGAACGCCTTGAGCCCCGGAGGTGAGCAGCAGCAGTTGGTTGTGGAGGCAGAGCAGCGAAGCGCCTTGGAGGAGGGTGCTGGGCACTATGGCGAGGTGCCCAAAGCAGCGGGAGACACCGGAGAGTGAGCTTCGGTTCTCCCCGAAGTGCGGCCACAGGGGGCCGGAGTGTATGGAGCCATGATGGCGGTGCGTAAGGCAGTTTGGGACACGAACTGGCCTGGTGATCTTGGGAGACCGGGTCGGGTTCTTCTATGGTTCGGCGGCGAGGTCCGGCCCAGTGAAGAGAAACAGGTTATAGTTGGAAGGGACATTTTCGCTGGGGAGGGGGGCTTCGACCCTGGGGGCAGACAGCGGCCAGGGGCACATATGCAATGGGGCTGCCCAGGTCCTCCGTGGCAGAATAGAAGATGGTGGCTGCCCAGAGACATTGATGCTACTTGAAATAATAACTTTTCTTGTGTAAAAACCTGCACCACCGCCGGACTGGGGCAGCGGTGGTGCAGGTGTCGTGTGACCAACTACCGATCCGAGGGTAATGGGTTCGATTCCCATTCAGTCTGCTGTCCACTTTTCGAAGTGTCCTTGAGCAAGACACTGAACCCCCAGTTGCTCCTTGTGGCCTGGTTAGCACCTGTGTGTATGGCAGCTCTGCCGCCATCAGTGTGTGAATGGGTGGATTGCAGGATCTGTAAAGCGCTTTGGTCGTCCTAGATGAGAAGAAAAGCGCGATATAAGTGAACGCCATTTACCATTTAAATATCTGTATATATGTGATTATGTGCAGTTTGTATATATTGATTGCTGGTGTGTGTGTGAGTGAAGGTGTGAATAATATGGGATTATTTTGTACATTTTAAAGAGAAATGGTCCCAGTGTAGCGGTTTGAATTCAACCCCCACAACACAGAGACAGTCAGCTCACACTCCTGGGTTTTTTTCCGCTGCATGCTGCGTTTACAGCTGTGAGGTTAAAGTGTCATCCATGCATTGTGTTCATGCATCCTGTCTGTACCTCTGATATGCAAATGCCCAGATTGACTGCTGTGAATGTCTTTGATCTATTGTTTGAGTTGAGTATATATGCTGCACTGTGCTGTAAATCTGCCTCTCATTCTCTCATCCTGATTCTGCATCTGCTGCGAGACACACACACTGTCTCCTGTTTGAGAGCCTGAGGAATTCGGCTTCAGCCTGCTCACACCATGGGCTGGAGCCGAGTTCTGATGAAGGCGGGTGATAATAAAGCTATTTAAAAATCCAACGCTGCCTTTATTTTATCATCCTCTTCACTGGTGACCCCGGAATGCACACGTTTTGTGCAAATGCAGCCTTCTGATCTGAACAGCCACGCTGGCGACCCGAGACTGAAGAAAACGAGTGGCCAGCGAACGCAGCACCCGGGCATGAATGCTCCGTCACAGCGGCCTGACTGGTCTGCTCTCCCTGCAGCCTCAGGGAGACCTCGACGCAGAGCCCACGGCGGGCGAGCCGCTCTCAGGACATCAACCAAGACCGGGTAAGCGGCAGAGAACGTCATGGTGCGCCCTCGCCGAGATCGGCACATCCACACGGGACCGGCCGCGCAGCTCCTCCACATCAGAGCACATGAGGGCGACTCCCATGGCCGACGGAGCACATGTGGACCTGAACGCACCATGACTAATCTGCAGCCACGGCTCGTCAGAGATGTTTTTCGGCGCAGACTGCGCCGATCTCCACCAAGTTTCCGACCCTGATTTCCTCTCCAGCGGGCCCACCCACGCACGGAGCCCCGACACGCGCACCGGGGGTGACGAGGACGGCGCACCACGCACGGGACAAATACGGCTTTTCCGACCGCCTTCCTTCTGCTGCACACTGGCCCTTCAGGCTTGCTTGTACACCTGAGGCCCACAGCTTGCTCACGGGATTTTATGGTCTTAGCCACGGCACACAAGGGGAATTCAGCTCTCTGCAGTTCCCGAGGCTGTAGGGTTACGTCTGCCCTAAAGTCAACACGCCAGTCCCTCTGCTTTTATTTTCTTCTTGCCGCCGCTCCTGCTTTTCTTCATGGCCACGAGAGGAGTCAGAGACTAATTTTTTTTTTTTTCTTTCTTCTTCTGATCTCCGCATGTTCAGACGGGACATCGCGGAGCAGCAAACACTTTTGGCGCGACTCGAACAATTTTCCCACGCCCGGTCAGCATTTGCTACCCCCCCTCCCCCTCCTCCTGCACAGAGCTTTTCCCTGCTCGCTGCCCAAACTGCAACATCGAGGTCACGGTCCCCTACCGTGCCCTCTGGGGGGGAGCAGTGTAGCGGTTTGAATTCAACCCCCACAACACAGAGACAGTCAGCTCGCACTCCTGGGTTTTTTCCGCTGCATACTGCGTTTACAGCTGTGAGGTTAAAGTGTCATCCATGCATTGTGTTCATGCATCCTGTCTGTACCTCTGATATGCAAATGCCCAGATTGACTGCTGTGAATGTCTTTGATCTATTGTTTGAGTTGAGTATATATGCTGCACTGTGCTGTAAATCTGCCTCTCATTCTCTCATTCTGATTCTGCATCTGCTGCGAGACACACACACACTGTCTCCTGTTTGAGAGCCTGAGGAATTCGGCTTCAGCCTGCTCACACTATGGGCTGGAGCCGAGTTCTGATGAAGGCGGGTGATAATAAAGTTATTTAAAAATCCAACGCTGCCTTTATTTTATCATCCTCTTCACCATTTTAGTTGTTCTTTGTTTGAATGTGAGAGGTTGGTTTGATTACAATACGTTGTTTCCCAGGTTCTTAGTGCGTGATTGGGGTTCTAAATTAGGGAGATTTTCAATGGTGTGTGTGATTTTCCATTTTCTAAGGTGGGGGTGGGGGGTGTTGTGGAAGAGAATGTGTGTGAAGCCGTTCCCTCCCCCCAGGGTGACGTTTGGTTTGCTCGGCCCACTCTGTATATAAACCCAGTTTGTAATCATAAAGTTCAGTTTTTAGCTGCATGAAGACTCACCTCCTCCTCACTGGTTTACAGACGGAACACAGTGTCCAATAAAACAGTAACCTTGCTTAGGCTGCTCCCCTGAAGAGAGTGAAGTGAGGAGTTTCCTTCAGTGTCTGCCTTATATCTCACAGCTCAGGTAAATTAGTGGACTTCACAGATTTAATCCTACCTCAGAAATGCAGAAACCTTGGAGAGTTTTTGGCCTCATATTATTATTATAGTCCATGCAAAGTAGCTGTGGAGGAAATGTTTTTGATCCGTCCATTGGACATTATGTTCAGAATCAGAATCAGGTTTATTGCCATTGTTCATGTAGTACACAAACTAGGAATTTGTCTCGGTGCAATGCTGCAACATTAAACATGATAAGATAAGAGAAATAAACTATACATGTAATAAAGTGTAGGATAAGATTAAGTGATACTGGTCAACAGTTAAAATATATATTAGCCAGCAGCAGATACTGTGGAGAACTATATAGTGCAGTCGGTAATGCAGGAAGAAAACAGTGATGATTGACATGAGTCTGGTTGAGCTGCTGTACATGGTGCACGAGAGTCAATAAGTCACTTAGTGTTCAGCAGTCTAATGGCAGAGGGGAAGAAGCTGTTCATGTGACGGGAGGTTTTAGTCTGGATGGACCGAAGTCTTCTACCAGAGGGGAGGGGGGCAAACAGTACGTGACCAGGGTGTGAGGGATTGGCTATGATCCGGCCAGCACGCCTCCGGGTCCTGGAGATGTACAGATCCTGGAGAGATGGGAGCTTGCAGCCGATCACCTTCTCAGCAGTGCGCACGACGCGCTGCAGCCTTAGTCTGTCCCTGGCAGTGGCTCCTGCTGTTGTCAGATTGACTTCAAACTTCTACAGAAGCTTTATCTCCTCAGTAACTTGGACATATTAAATTTTCAGACACATCTAATGAGGACACTTCTTTCTATCATCGTCCACTTTATGTTGCCCAAAGTTCTCATCAGGGGCCCTGATATGCAGATGTGTGGCTGATATGAGCTGCTCTCTAAGGTTCTTTCATTGATTTCAATCTGTAAAGCATCAGTGAGGTTTAACTTTTCTATTTTTCCATCGTTCTTTATGGTTTTGGTTGACAGCAGAGAGAAGATTGTAGGAGTCTGGACTTGTTTGATGTGAAAGATTTCATAGAAACAGTTTAACGTGTCAGTCTTCTGCCTGAATGAAAATATCAAAATGATGTTGATGATCACATCTTTATTTCAGCAGCACTAAACTAGCTTTTTATTAGCTGCTCATAAAATACAGAAAAGTAAATGAATTGTTTGAATTTGTCGGATTTAAGACAGAAAAAGATCAACCAAAGGTAGCCTCCCTTTAATTTCAATTCAGCTGCTCTTGCAAAAACTCCTTCAAGTGTAAAATGTGGATCAGATGACTTGTATCCAGATGAATTTTCAGCTCCTTCCTGCAATCAACTATTGTCATGATGAGCAATAGTTGCAGCTGTAAATGGAGGCAAAATGATGTCAGACAGCAGAGAGTCTTCATCACTTTGGGCCTCCACCAGTCACAGATCAGTGTTGGTGTTGTGAGCAGGGCCTGACATGAACTTGATTGATCACCAGCCACTATGACTAGTAGTGTGACTACGTTAGTCCACACTCAGCACTTTCACCACACAACCCACACCTGCACACTGGCATCTTCTACATTTACCTGCTCGCAAATCCACACTTTTTCCTAGAAAATATCTGACTGGATTCTTGGAAATTGGCTTTTTATTCATAAATTTGCAACTTTATTCTGAATCACTGGCAACATTTTCCATCTAATTTCACAAAGATGACGAGAAATTTGCAGCTTTTTTTTTCCCAAATAAATTTGTCATGTTTTTTGGAAATTTCCAAGCTCTTTCATATAAATGTGAAACTTTATACAGTGGTACCTCTACTTACGAATTTAATTCGTTCCGGAAGAATTCTCGTTACGTGAAAAATTCGTAAATAGAGCCGCGTTTTACATGTAAATGCCGTAATCCGTTCCAAGCCCCCAAAATTCGGGCATAAATTTTTTATAAATCGTAAAAACACATCAAAACATGTAACAAATACATGTTACAATTAAATTACTGCACAATAAACATAAAATTAGAGTTTAAAATGAGAGAAAGAATAATAAAAGAGAAAGAATAATAAAAATTATGTTCATTGACCTTTTAACTGCGATCGTCAGCGTCGGCGTCACCTTTTGCCTTTTTTGGTTCATGTTCTGTCTCATCAGTGGTTTTCGGCTGACGTTTTTTGAAGAAACGATCCAAGGACGTTTGCTTTTGTCGGCTTGTAACGATCCTTCGAAAATGTGCAAGGCAAACATCATCATAGTGAGCGATAGCCCGACAAGTGAGCACTTTTTCCGGGTGATTTCCGGGTGATTCTGCAGATCGTTGATGTATTACGGCCATATTCTTTGGCGAGATCAACCAAACGCGCCCCCTTTTCATACCTTTCAATTATTTCTTTTTTTGTCTGTATGGACAAAAAAAGTCTCTTCTTCTTTTCTCCTTTCCCACTTACGTCCGTCACCTTCTTGGGGGCCATAGCGAATAAATGGTAGTTCTGTACTGTAAACACACGTAAAACTGCCCGAACACTTCGTGGCCAATGGGATACCAGGAAGATGCTAGGCGATAGCCAATGGCAGAGCAGCTACAAGTATGTTTACGTTCGGTAAACTACGGAAGCTGCGAGGAGCGCGTACTTTTTTGCCTTTCGTATCCTGAAATTTCATTCGTAACTAGAGCCAATATTTTGCCGTTGAGGCGGCTCGTAACCTGAAAAATTCGTATGTAGAGACGTTCGTAAGTAGAGGTACCACTGTAATTTATTTGTGACGACTTTTACTTCAATGGAGGTTTTTTCTTTTTTTTGTTTGTTTTTAATGGAAATTTGTGACTTCTTTCACTTCAGAATTCATTTTTTTTCTCATATATTGTCACAAATTTTTAATGATATTTTGCTTCATTTTATCTGAAGTGTGTGAGGTTATCTTACAAAGTTTTTACTGGTAAATTTGTGACACTTTTTGATAAATTCCTATTTTAAAAAATGCTGAATTAGTGACTTTATTATTGCACATTTGTGGGTTTTTCTCCACTTCAGTTCGTGTCTCGGCCAAAGTAAGTTTTAGTTTTTTTCTTAATAAAGTTGTGACTCTATATTATTACTGTTGTTTTCCATATAAATTTGTAATTTATAATTGTATTTTATTTAAACTGGGCCAATGTGCAATAAAACAGTAACCTTGCTTAAAACAAGGAGAGATGCATTGTAGCAGGTTTTAGCAAGTTGCTGTTTTCCACCTGTAGTCCCTGGGCAGGTTGACAGTCCAGTCAAGAAGAAAGAAAGAAAGAGACAAAACAGGACAGTCAATCAAAGCAGACAATTGTGCAAGAATGCAAAGGTACAGTTAACATCATCCACGTGTGCCCAATATCCTAAAATGTAATTTTGCCAGCTGCCCAAGTTAAATGAGGTGTTTCTTCCTTCATTAACGTTTGCAGAGTCCTGCCAAAGTGTCTAGTCAGACTGACTGATCTACAGGACTCTGATGAATTCCACCAGCATTAGTCTAGTGGGTCGGTGTTGATGTCAAACCCTGGTTGGAGTCAGGAAGAGTTTAAAAACTGTGTTCAGCTGCTGTGATGGAAGATGTGTTTAAAATGTCATTTCATTCTATACAGGACAGACATGAAGAAGATGGAGTCCATCAGTAGTGTGTGGTTGGATTGATGCAGCTGAGATCAGATCATCACTGAATGTTTCCTTCTCATTGTTCCAGGATTGATCCTTCATGGAGGAGAGATGCAGCAGTCAGGTTGTTTGTAGATCTGATCAGTGCAGCAGCAGAGAGAGAAGAGCAGACAGGAGAGAAGATCCTGGAGCTGTTATCATCAGTCTGCAGATACGAGACATTCCCTTATGACGACAGATACTGGGATGATGATTATTATTGTTTTCAGTCTGACTTCCTCCTGGATCTGTTCTCCCATGTGAAGGACTATCAGACTAAAACAGGTCTGAGTCTCCTTCCATCATTGCAGTCAGTTTTCCAGTCAGCTCCTTCAGTCTGGTCCATAAAGCTCTCAGAGAGAAAGTCCTCCATCCTCCTGGAAGTGCTGAAACTCCACCCAGAGAAGAAACCAGTGGAGCTGAAAGTCTGCTCCCCTGAAGAGAGTGAAGTGAGGAGCTTCCTTCAGTGTCTGCCTTATATCTCACAGCTCAGGTAAACTACTTTTACTTCAATGGAGGTTTTTTCTTGAAATTTTTTGTTTATTTTTAATGGAAATTTGTGACTTCTTTCAGTTCAGAATTCAGTTTTTCTCTGATACATTTTCAATAATTTTTCATGATATTTTGCTTCATTTTATCTGAAGTGTGTGAGGTTATCTTACAAAGTTTTACTGGTAAATTTGTGACACTTTTTGGTAAATTACTATTTTAAAAAATGCTGAATTAGTGACTTTATTGTTGCACATTTGTGGGTTTTTCTCCACTTCAGTTCTTGTCTCGGCCAAAGTAAGTTTTAGTTTTTTTCTTAATAAAGTTGTGACTCTATATTATTAGTTGTTTTCCATATAATTTTTTATTTATAATTTTATTTCATTTAAACTCATCCTCTGTGTCAGAGAATGTGTGTGAAGCCGTTTCCTCCCCCCAGGGTGACGTTAGGTTGGCTCGGCCCACTCTGTATATAAACCCAGTTTGTAATAATAAAGTTCAATTTTTAGCTGCATGAAGACTCGCCTCCTCCTCACTCGTTTACAGACGGAACATTTGGCGACGAGGTGAAAAATTGGTGCCTTCAGGATACCTCGGTGAGTAATGTCGTTTCTTGAGAGTCCTGGGGAGCCGGTGATTTCGTGGCCGGAGTGGAGACAGAATTTCGAGGAGAACCTCAGAGAGCTGAATCTCCCTTGGCTCAACGGGAGACAGCGCTGGGCGATCCTGGCCCATAACCTCGACACGGAGGGACGGAGGATCCTCGACTCACTGGGCACGGAAGAGTTCTACGAGGATGCCGTCGTGTGAATGACAGCACAGTTCACGGAGCAGACAAGGGCCAGGGAGCTGCGGGTGAGGGAGCTTTTTTCATCAGGACAGACGGGGCCAGTTAGCTTAGGGAAGCTAATGGCTCAGTCTGTGTCAATGGACAGGCTAGATGACAGGCTAATCTCGCGCCAAAACGAGGCTATGGGCGCCAAGCTGGACCTTGCAGCAGACCCGGGACCCCGTGTGGAGGAGTCCCTGGCCACTGATGACAGCAGAGATGGCATTCACATCGCGAACCCCAAGGGTTGGTCAGGACCGCAAAGTGTGGTGAAGCTGGACGGCGTGAGTGTTCCCATGTTGATGACCACCACCGCCACATGGTCCATCATGACTGAGGCCACGGTTTGGAGGCTCACCCCCCAGCGCCCGGAAGCAGTGGAGTTACCGGACGACGAGAACTCCGATACCAGCAGGAGCGTCACGTTGGAGGTGCAGTATGGCAGGAAAATTCTTCCAGCATTCCAGTTCCAGGTGGCAGGCCGGGACGAAAATGTCATGGGGGCGGACTTGTTCAGTGAGGAAGGGTTCACTCTTGAAATCGGCAGACAGCGGGTCGGCAGCCCAAAACCAGTTTGCACAGGCTTCGCAGATTTGGGTGTGGCCAGAGAGGGCATTGTGGACACTGAGGGTGAATATGACACGGACAGTGAGAGTGGCTGGGAGGCAGAGAGTGAATGGGGCTCGGAGAGTGACGACGAAATGGAGGAAGAGCAAGCAGCGGGATTGCTTTCACCCCTCGAGCAGCTGGAACCGGAGCAGGAGGAGAGAGAGACCGGGATGGGGGAGGCCATTACCGGCGGAGTCCTTTTTGAAAACACTGACACCAGAGCGCCCGCTCCGTGCTCTCAGGGGGAGCGTTGCCAGGAGGAGGGGCCGGGACAAAGTGTGGGAAAGTCCCCGGTCACTGAAGACAGCGAGCCAGTCATAGAGCCCAGTCTGGTGCAGGACCACAGCGCTGATGACTCGGATGTCGTGGTGTGCGAGGACGGTGGAGAGGAGGTGCAGCAGGAGTCAGCCTCACTGTTGGAAGCTAAACAGCAGGAGAGCGAGACCATGCAGGCCGAGGGCTCCAGAGAGGGTCAGCAGCTGCAGGACGCAGAGGCAACGCAGCGGGATACCTGGAGCGAGGGTGCCGAGAAGAATGTCGAGGCGCCCGGGTCGGAAAGTGGAGCCAACGGGAGTGGCGCTGAATGCCCAGAGGGGGAGCAGCTGCAGCCAGACACGGTGACAGCACAGCGGAGCACCAGGACTGAGAGCACTGGATGCAGTGGCAAGGAGCCAGAGTCGGAGAACGAGCCCAGTGAGGAGGACGCCGTGAGCCCCGGAGGTGAGCAGCAGCAGTTGGTTGTGGAGGCAGAGCAGCGAAACGCCCTGGAGGAGGGTGCTGGGCACTATAGCGAGGTGCCCAAAGCAGCGGGAGGCGCCGGAGAGCGAGCTTCGGTTCTCCCTGAAGTGCGGCCACCAAGGGCCGGAGTGTATGGAGCCATGATGGCGGTGCGTAAGGCAGTTTGGGACACGAACTGGCCTGATGAGCTTGGGAGACTGGGTTGGGTTCCCCTATGGGTCGGTGGCGAGGTCCGGCCCAGTGAAGAGAAACAGGTTATGGTGGGAAGGGACATTTTCGCTGGGGAGGGGGGCTTCGACCCTGGGGGCAGACAGCGGCCAGGAGCACATATGCAATGGGGCTGCCCAGGTCCTCCGTGGCAGAATAGAAGATGGTGGCTGCCCAGAGACATTGATGCTACTTGAAATAATAACTTTTCTTGTGTAAATATCTGTATATATGTGATTATGAGCAGTTTGTATATATTGATTGCTGGTGTGTGTGTGTGAGTGAAGGTGTGAATAATATGGGATTATTTTGTACACTTTAAAGAGAAATGGTCCCATTGTAGTGGTTTGATTAAACCCCCACAACACACAGACAGAACACAGAGACAGTCAGCTCGCACTCCTGGGTTTTTACGCTGCATGCTGCGTTTACAGCCGTGAAGTTAAAGTGTTCATGCATCTTGTCATCTTACATATGTAGATGTGCTTTGAGGTAAATCTCCACAAACAGACTGGTCAAACACAGCGCTCGGCTAGAGCAAATAACAGAACAGTGTAATGTGTATTAATGTCTACAGGCAGACGCGTTTCGTCTGGCTCACTTCTGTGATGTTAATGGTTGCCTTTCATGCATTGTACTCATGTGTCCTGTCCTCACTGTGACCTAGGGACTGAGATCAATATGTCTCTCAAATGCAAATGTCTTATGCCTGTTCTGTTATCTCTTTGATCATATCAACCGCTGGGGTATATCCTTTTGATGTATTGTTGTGGTCGAGTATATATGCTGCAACTCTGTAACGCACTCTCTCTCTCTCTCTCTCTCACTCTGATCCTGCAACTGGTAGACACACACACGTGTCCGCCTCTCCTCCTCTCCTTCTCTGAGAGCCGTGGGCTCGCTCACCGGCGCTCATGCACGGTGCCGGGAGCGGAGCTTGTGACGGCGGTATGATAATAAAACTCTACTTAAAACCTCCAACAACGCCGCTTTATTTCATGCCGCCGCACTGGTGACCCCTTGAACACGCACACGTTTTGTGCGAAAGCAACCTTCTGAGCTGGACAGCTGCACTGGTGACCCGTTCTTCAGGATGAGATCTGCACGTCTGAGATCTGCTCATCCACGCTGGACCGGCCGCGCTCGCAATTCCTCCAAACGAGAGCGCAGGGACCTCGTCCCTTCCCCACGACGGCAACCTCCAGGGCCGGCGCAGAACGCAACACGCGGGCCTGAACGCACCACGGCTGAGCGGTGCCCAAGATCATCTATTCCCTCCCACCGCTCCAACGCATCTGCACGAGCCTGAGGGACAAAAGATCGTCTATTTCCTCTCACCGCTCCAACGCACCATGGCCAATCTACAGCCACAGCTCAACCTGGATTTTTATCGGCGCCGTCTGCGCCGATCTCCACCAAGTTTCTGCACCCTGGTTCTCCTCTCCAGCGGCCCACCCACGCACGGAACCCCCGCGCACGCACCGGGGAGTTACGAGGACGGCGCATCACGCACGGGACAAGTAACGGCTCCAGAGACCGCCATCGTCCTCCGCCGCTGCTCACAGAACCTTCAGGGCTGCTCGTTCACCTGAAGCAAGCACGCAGCTCGCCACTGGATTTTTTTAATGGTCTCAGCCACGGCACAAAGGGATTTCAGCCATCAGCTGTTCCCGGGGGCTTTGGGGTTGCTTCTGCACCTAAAGTCAACACGCCAGTCCCTCTGCTTTTGTTTATTTTTTTCTTACAGCCGCTCCTGCTTTCTTCATGGCCACGAGAGGAGCCAGAGACTAATTTTTCTTCTTCTGATCTCTGCATGTTCAGACGCGACATCGCGGAGCAGCAAACACTTTTGGCGCAACTGGAACGATTTTCCCGCGCCTGGTCAGCATGTACTACCCCCCCCCCCCCTCCTGCTCAGAGCTTTTCCCTGCTCGCTGCCCGGACTGCAACATCGAGGTCACGGTCCCCTACCGTTTCCCTCTGGGGGGGGAGCAGTGTAGCGGTTTGATTAAACCCCCACAATACACAGACAGAACACAGAGACAGTCAGCTCACACTCCTGGGTTTTTACGCTGCACACTGCATTTACAGCCGTGAAGTTAAAGTGTTCATGCATCTTGTCATCTTACGTATGTAGATGTGCTTTGAGGTAAATCTCCACAAACAGACTGGTCAAACACAGCACTCGGCTAGAGCAAATAACAGAACAGTGTAATGTGTATTAATGTCTACAGGCAGACGCGTTTCTTCTGGCTCACTTCTGTGATGTTAATGGTTGCCTTTCATGCACTGTACTCATGCGTCCTGTCCTCACTGTGACCTAGGGACTGAGATCAATATGTCTCTCAAATGCAAATGTCTTATGCCTGTTCTGTTATCTCTTTGATCATATCAACCGCTGGGGTATGTCCTTGATGTATTGTTGTGGTCGAGTATATATGCTGCAACTCTGTAACGCAAACCCTCTCTCTCACTCTGATCCTGCAACTGGTAGACACACACACGTGTCCGCCTCTCCTCCTCTCCTTCTCTGAGAGCCGTGGGCTCGCTCACCGGTGCTCATGCACGGTGCCGGGAGCGGAGCTCGTGACGGCGGTATGATAATAAAACTCTACTTAAAACCTCCAACAACGCCGCTTTATTTCATGCCGCCGCACCATTTTAGTTGTTCTTTGTTTGAATGTGAGAGGTTGGTTTGATTACAATACGTTGTTTCCCAGGTTCTTAGTGCGTGATTGGGGTTCTAAATTAGGGAGATTTTCAATGGTGTGTGTGATTTTTCATTTTCTAAGGTGGGGGTGGGGGGTGTTGTGGAAGAGAATGTGTGTGAAGCTGTGCCCTCCCCCCAGGGTGACGTTAGGTTGGCTCGGCCCACTCTGTATATAAACCCAGTTTGTAATCATAAAGTTCAGTTTTTAGCTGCATGAAGACTCACCTCCTCCTCACTGGTTTACAGACGGAACACAGTGTCCAATAAAACAGTAACCTTGCTTAGTCTGCTCCCCTGAAGAGAGTGAAGTGAGGAGTTTCCTTCAGTGTCTGCCTTATATCTCACAGCTCAGGTAAATTAGTGGACTTCACATATTTAATCCTACCTCAGAAATGCAGAAACCTTGGAGAGTTTTTGGCCTCATATTATTATTATAGTCCATGCAAAGTAGCTGTGGAGGAAATGTCTTTGATCCGTCCATTGGACATTATGTCAGATTGACTTCAAACTTCTACAGAAGCTTTATCTCCTCAGTAACTTGGACACATTAAATTTTCAGACACATCTAATGAGGACACTTCTTTTTATCATCGTCCACTTTGTGTTGCCCAAAGTTCTCATCAGGGGCCCTGATATGCAGATGTGTGGCTGATATGAGCTGCTCTCTAAGGTTCTTTCATTGATTTCAATCTGTAAAGCATCAGTGAGGTTTAACTTTTCTATTTTTACATCGTTCTTTATGGTTTTGGTTGACAGCAGAGAGAAGATTGTAGGAGTCTGGACTTGCTTGATGTGAAAGATTTCATAGAAACAGTTTGTTAACGTGTCAGTCTTCTACCTGAATGAAAATATCAAAATGATGTTGATGATCACATCTTTATTTCAGCAGCACTAAACTAGCTTTTTATTAGCTGCTCATAAAATACAGAAAAGTAAATGAATGGTGATTTTGTGTTTGAATTTGTCGGATTTAAGACAGAAAAAGATCAACCAAAGGTAGCCTCCCTTTAATTTCAATTCAGCTGCTCTTGCAAAAACTCCTTCAAGTGTAAAATGTGGATCAGATGACTTGTATCCAGATGAATTTTCAGCTCCTTCCTGCAATCAACTATTGTCATGATGAGCAATAGTTGCAGCTGTAAATGGAGGCAAAATGATGTCAGACAGCAGAGAGTCTTCATCACTTTGGGCCTCCACCAGTCACAGATCAGTGTTGGTGTTGTGAGCAGGGCCTGACATGAACTTGATTGATCACCAGCCACTATGACTAGTAGTGTGACTACGTTAGTCCACACTCAGCACTTTCACCACACAACCCACACCTGCACACTGGCATCTTCTACATTTACCTGCTCGCAAATCCACACTTTTTCCTAGAAAATATCTGACTGGATTCTTGGAAATTGGCTTTTTATTCATAAATTTGCAACTTTATTCTGAATCACTGGCAACATTTTCCATCTAATTTCAGAAAGTTGACGAGAAATTTGCAGCTTTTTTTTTCCAAATAAATTTGCATTTTTTTTGTAAATTTCCAAGCTCTTTCATATAAATGTGAAACATTATAATTTATTTGTGACGACTTTTACTTCAATGGAGGTTTTTTCTTTAATTTTTTTTGTTGTTGTTTTTAATGGAAATTTGTGACTTCTTTCACTTCAGAATTCAATTTTTTTCTGATACATTTTCAATATTTTTTCATGATATTTTTCTTCATTTTATCTGAAGTGTGTGAGGTTATCTTACAAAGTTTTTACTGGTAAATTTGTGACACTTTTTGATAAATTACTATTTTAAAAAATGCTTAATTAGTGACTTTACTCTTGCACATTTGTGATTCCGGAGTATGGGCTCAGTTGGTAGAGCATCCGCCCCACACCCGGGAGGCAGGGGTCCAAATCCTGGCCGGGTCATGCCGTAGACCATATAAAAGTGGAACTTCATGGCATCCAGTTTGGTGCTCAGCAAAAATGGAATGGAGGAGGGAAATTTGTGGCGGCGCCTTGCATGGCAGCGGCCCTCTGATTCTACACTTGGGGTGTGTGATTAACACAGTAGATAGGAAAAACACAACCTTGTTCTACTGTACATGATTGGTTGTCCAGTTGAATGATAATAAAGGGTAATTTAATTTAATTTAATTTTTCTCCACTTCAGTTCGTGTCTCAGCCAAAGTAAGTTTTAGTTTTGTTCTTAATAAAGTTGTGACTCTATATTATTACTGTTGTTTTCCATATAAATTTGTAATTTATTATTGTATTTTATTCAAACAGGGCCAACGTGCAATAAAACAGTAACTTTGCTTTAAACAAGGAGAGATGCATTGTAGCAGGTTTTAGCAAGTTGCTGTTTTCCACCTGTAGTCCCTGGGCAGGTTGACAGTCCAGTCAAGAAGAAAGAAAGAAAGAGACAAAACAGGACAGTCAATCAAAGCAGACAATTGTGCAAGAATGCAAAGGTACAGTTAACATCATCCACGTGTGCCCAATATCCTAAAATGTAATTTTGCCAGCTGCCCAAGTTAAATGAGGTGTTTCTTCCTTCATTAACGTTTGCAGAGTCCTGCCAAAGTGTCTAGTCAGACTGACTGATCTACAGGACTCTGATGAATTCCACCAGCATTAGTCTAGTGGGTCGGTGTTGATGTCAAACCCTGGTTGGAGTCAGGAAGAGTTTAAAAACTGTGTTCAGCTGCTGTGATGGAAGATGTGTTTAAAATGTCATTTCATTCTATACAGGACAGACATGAAGAAGATGGAGTCCATCAGTAGTGTGTGGTTGGATTGATGCAGCTGAGATCAGATCATCACTGAATGTTTCCTTCTCATTGTTCCAGGATTGATCCTTCATGGAGCAGAGATGCAGCAGTCAGGTTGTTTGTAGATCTGATCAGTGCAGCAGCAGAGAGAGAAGAGCAGACAGGAGAGAAGATCCTGAAGCTGTTATCATCAGTCTGCAGATACAAGACGGACATTCTCAGAAACAAATGGGGTGACTTCCTCCTTGATCTGTACTCCCATGTGAAGGACTATCAGACTAAAACAGGTCTGAGTCTCCTTCCATCATTGCAGTCAGTTTTCCAGTCAGCTCCTTCAGTCTGGTCCATAAACCTCTCAGAGAGAAAGTCCTCCATCCTCCTGGAAGTGCTGAAACTCCACCCAGAGAAGAAACCAGTGGAGCTGAAAGTCTGCTCCCCTGAAGAGAGTGAAGTGAGGAGTTTCCTTCAGTGTCTGCCTTATATCTCACAGCTCAGGTAAATTAGTGGACTTCACATATTTAATCCTACCTCAGAAATGCAGAAACCTTGGAGAGTTTTTGGCCTCATATTATTATTATAGTCCATGCAAAGTAGCTGTGGAGGAAATGTTTTTGATCCGTCCATTGGACATTATGTTGTCAGATTGACTTCAAACTTCTACAGAAGCTTTATCTCCTCAGTAACTTGGACACATTAAATTTTCAGACACATCTAATGAGGACACTTCTTTTTATCATCGTCCACTTTATGTTGCCCAAAGTTCTCATCAGGGGCCCTGATATGCAGATGTGTGGCTGATATGAGCTGCTCTCTAAGGTTCTTTCATTGATTTCAATCTGTAAAGCATCAGTGAGGTTTAACTTTTCTATTTTTCCATCGTTCTTTATGGTTTTGGTTGACAGCAGAGAGAAGATTGTAGGAGTCTGGACTTGATTGATGTGAAAGATTTCATAGAAACAGTTTGTTAAAGTGTCAGTCTTCTACCTGAATGAAAATATCAAAATGATGTTGATGATCACATCTTTATTTCAGCAGCACTAAACTAGCTTTTTATTAGCTGCTCATAAAATACAGAAAAGTAAATGAATGCTGATTTTGTGTTTGAATTTGTCGGATTTAAGACAGAAAAAGATCAACCAAAGGTAGCCTCCCTTTAATTTCAATTCAGCTGCTCTTGCAAAAACTGCTTCAAGTGTAAAATGTGGATCAGATGACTTGTATCCAGATGAATTTTCAGCTCCTTCCTGCAATCAACTATTGTCATGATGAGCAATAGTTGCAGCTGTAAATGGAGGCAAAATGATGTCAGACAGCAGAGAGTCTTCATCACTTTGGGCCTCCACCAGTCACAGATCAGTGTTGGTGTTGTGAGCAGGGCCTGACATGAACTTGATTGATCACCAGCCACTATGACTAGTAGTGTGACTACGTTAGTCCACACTCAGCACTTTCACCACACAACCCACACCTGCACACTGGCATCTTCTACATTTACCTGCTCGCAAATCCACACTTTTTCCTAGAAAATATCTGACTGGATTCTTGGAAATTGGCTTTTTATTCATAAATTTGCAACTTTATTCTGAATCTCTGGCAACATTTTCCATCTAATTTCAGACAATTGACCAAAAAAACTGCATTTTTTTTTCAAATAAATTTGTCGTGTTTTTTGTAAGTTTCCAAGCTCTTTCATATAAATGTGAAACTTTATAATTTATTTGTGACGACTTTTACTTCAATGGAGGTTTTTTCTTTAATTTTTTTAATGGAAATTTGTGACTTCTTTCACTTCAGAATTCAATTTTTTTCTCATACATTTTCAGTATTTTTTATCATATTTTGCTTCATTTTATCTGAAGTGTGTGAGGTTATCTTACAAAGTTTTTACTGGTAAATTTGTGAGACTTTTTGGTAAATTACTATTTTAAAAAATGCTGAATTAGTGACTTTATTCTTGCACATTTGTGGGTTTTTCTCCACTTCAGTTCGTGTCTCGGCCAAAGTAAGTTTTAGTTTTGTTCTTAATAAAGTTGTGACTCTATATTATTACTGTTGTTTTCCATATAAATTTGTAATTTATAATTGTATTTTATTTAAACAGGGCCAATGTGCAATAAAACAGTAACCTTGCTTAAAACAAGGAGAGATGCATTGTAGCAGGTTTTAGCAAGTTGCTGTTTTCCACCTGTAGTCCCTGGGCAGGTTGACAGTCCAGTCAAGAAGAAAGAAAGAAAGAGACAAAACAGGACAGTCAATCAAAGCAGACAATTGTGCAAGAATGCAAAGGTACAGTTAACATCATCCACGTGTGCCCAATATCCTAAAATGTAATTTTGCCAGCTGCCCAAGTTAAATGAGGTGTTTCTTCCTTCATTAACGTTTGCAGAGTCCTGCCAAAGTGTCTAGTCAGACTGACTGATCTACAGGACTCTGATGAATTCCACCAGCATTAGTCTAGTGGGTCGGTGTTGATGTCAAACCCTGGTTGGAGTCAGGAAGAGTCTAAAAACTGTGTTCAGCTGCTGTGATGGAAGATGTGTTTAAAATGTCATTTCATTCTATACAGGACAGACATGAAGAAGATGGAGTCCATCAGTAGTGTGTGGTTGGATTGATGCAGCTGAGATCAGATCATCACTGAATGTTTCCTTCTCATTGTTCCAGGATTGATCCTTCATGGAGCAGAGATGCAGCAGTCAGGTTGTTTATTGAGCTGATCAGTGCAGCAGCAGAGAGAGAAGAGCAGACAGGAGAGAAGATCCTGGAGCTGTTATCATCTGTCTGCAGAGAGATGACCCCGTTGAATGATGACTACTGGGATGGTGATGATGATGAACAGTCTGACTTCCTCCTGGATCTGTTCTCCCATGTGAAGGACTATCAGACTAAAACAGGTCTGAGTCTCCTTCCATCATTGCAGTCAGTTTTCCAGTCAGCTCCTTCAGTCTGGTCCATAAAGCTCTCAGAGAGAAAGTCCTCCATCCTCCTGGAAGTGCTGAAACTCCACCCAGAGAAGAAACCAGTGAAGCTGAAAGTCTGCTCCCCTGAAGAGAGTGAAGTGAGGAGTTTCCTTCAGTGTCTGCCTTATATCTCACATCTCAGGTAAACTACTTTTACTTCAATGTTTTTTCTTTAATTTTTTTGTTTATTTTTAATGGAAATTTGTGACTTCTTTCAGTTCAGAATTCAATTTTTTTCTCATTCATTTTCAATAATTTTTCATGATATTTTGTTTCATTTTATCTGAAGTGTGTGAGGTTATCTTGCAAAGTTTTTACTGGTAAATCTGACACTTTTTGGTAAATTCCTAATTTAAAAAATGCTGAATTAGTGACTTTATTGTTGCACATTTGTGGGTTTTTCTCCACTTCAGTTCGTGTCTCGGCCAAAGTAAGTTTTAGTTTTTTTCTTAATAAAGTTGTGACTCTATATTATTAGTTGTTTTCCATATAATTTTTTATTTATAATTTTATCTTATATAAACTCATCCTCTGTGTCAGAGAATGTGTGTGAAGCCGTTTCCTCCCCCCAGGGTGACGTTAGGTTGGCTCCGCCCACTCTGTATATAAACCCAGTTTGTAATAATAAAGTTCAGTTTTTAGCTGCATGAAGACTCGCCTCCTCCTCACTCGTTTACAGACGGAACATTTGGCGACGAGGTGAAAAATTGGTGCCTTCAGGATTCCTCGGTGAGTAATGTCGTTTCTTGAGAGCCCTGGGGAGCCGGTGATTTTGTGGCCGGAGTGGAGACAGAATTTCGAGGAGAACCTCGGAGAGCTGAATCTCCCTTGGCTCAACGGGAGACAGCGCTGGGCGATCCTGGCCCATAACCTCGACACGGAGGGACGGAGGATCCTCGACTCACTGGGCACGGAAGAGTTCTACGAGGATGCCGTCGTGTGAATGACAGCGCAGTTCGCGGAGAAGACAAGGGCCAGGGAGCTGCGGGTGAGGGAGCTTTTTTCACCAGGACAGACGGGGCCAGTTAGCTTAGGGAAGCTAATGGCTCAGTCTGTGTCAATGGACAGGCTAGATGACAGGCTAATCTTGTGCCAAAACGAGGCTATGGGCGCCAAGCTGGACCTTGCAGCAGACCCGGGACCCAGTGTGGAGGAGTCCCTGGCCACTGACGACAGCAGAGATGGCATTCACATCGCGAGCCCCGAGGGTTGGTCAGGACCACAAAGTGTGGTGAAGCTGGACGGTGTGAGTGTGCCCATGTTGATGACCACCACCACCACATGGTCCATCGTGAGTGAGGCCACGGTTTGGAGGCTCACCCCCCAGCACCCGGAAGCAGTGGAGTTACCGGACGACGAGAGCTCCGATACCAGCAGGAGCATCACGTTGGAGGTGCAGTATGGCAGGAAAATTCTTCCAGCATTCCGGTTCCAGGTGGCAGGCCGGGGCGAAAATGTCATGGGGGGCGGACTTGTTCAGTGAGCTGGGATTCACTCTTGAAATCGGCAGACAGCGGGTCAGCGGCCAGAATCAGTTTGCACGTGCTTTGCGGATGTGGGTGTGGCCAGAGAGGGCATTGTGGACACTGAGGGTGAATATGACACGGACAGTGAGAGTGGCTGGGAGGCAGAGAGTGAATGGAGCTCGGAGAGTGACGACGAAATGGAGGAAGAGCAAGCAGCGGGATTGCTTTCACCCCTCGAGCAGCTGGAACCTGAGCAGGAGGAGAGAGAGACCAGGATGGGGGAGGCCATCACCGGCGGAGTCCTTCTTGAAAACACTGACACCAGAGCGCCCGCTCCGTGCTCTCAGGGGGAGCGTTGCCAGGAGGAGGGGCCGGGACAAAGTGTGGGAAAGTCCCCGGTCACTGAAGTCAGCGAGCCAGTCATAGAGCCCAGTCTGGTGCAGGACCACAGCGCTGACGACTCGGATGTCGTGGTGTGCGAGGACGGTGGAGAGGAGGTGCAGCAGGAGTCAGCCTCACTGTTGGAAGCTAAACAGCAGGAGAGCGAGACCATGCAGGCCGAGGGCTCCAGAGAGGGTCAGCAGCTGCAGGACGCAGAGGCAACGCAGCGGGATACCTGGAGCGAGGGTGCCGAGAAGAATGTCGAGGTGCCCGGGTCGGACAGTGGAGCCAACGGGAGTGGCGCTGAATGCCCAGAGGGGGGGCAGCCGCAGCCAGACACGGTGACAGCGCAGCGGAGCACCAGGACTGAGAGCACTGGATGCAGTGGCAAGGAGCCAGAGTCGGAGAACGAGCCCAGTGAGGAGGACGCCGTGAGCCCCGGAGGTGAGCAGCAGCAGTTGGTTGTGGAGGCAGAGCAGCGAAGCGCCCTGGAGGAGGGTGCTGGGCACTATGGCGAGGTGCCCAAAGCAGCGGGAGGCGCCAAAGAGCGAGCTTCGGTTCTCTCCGAAGTGCGGCCACAGGGGGCCGGAGTGTATGGAGCCATGATGGCGGTGCGTAAGGCAGTTTGGGACACGAACTGGCCTGGTGAGCTTGGGAGACCGGGTTGGGTTCCCCTGTGGTTCGGTGGCGAGGTCCGGCCCAGTGAAGAGAAACAGGTTATGGTGGGAAGGGACATTTTCGCTGGGGAGGGGGGCTTTGACCCTGGGGGCAGACAGCGGCCAGGGGCACATTTGCAATGGGGCTGCCCAGGTCCTCCGTGGCAGAATAGAAGATGGTGGCTGCCCAGAGACATTGATGCTACTTGAAATAATAACTTTTCTTGTGTAAATATCTGCAGGTGTAGTGTGACCAACTACTGATCGGAGGGTCATGGGTTCGATTCCCATTCAGTCTGCTGTCCACTTTTCGAAATGTCCTTGAGCAAGACACTGAACCCCCAGTTGCTCCTTGTGGCCTGGTTAGCACCTGTGTGTATGGCAGCTCTGCCGCCATCAGTGTGTGAATGGGTGGATTGCAGGATCTGTAAAGCGCTTTGGTCGTCCTAGATGAGAAGAAAAGCGCGATATAAGTGAACGCCATTTACCATTTAAATATCTGTATATATGTGATTATGTGCAGTTTGTATATATTGATTGCTGGTGTGTGTGTGAGTGAAGGTGTGAATAATATGGGATTATTTTGTACATTTTAAAGAGAAATGGTCCCATTTTAGTTGTTCTTTGTTTGAATGTGAGAGGTTGGTTTGATTACAATACGTTGTTTCCCAGGTTCTTAGTGCGTGATTGGGGTTCTAAATTAGGGAGATTTTCAATGGTGTGTGTGATTTTCCATTTTCTAAGGTGGGGGTGGGGGTGTTGTGGAAGAGAATGTGTGTGAAGCCGTTCCCTCCCCCCAGGGTGACGTTTGGTTGGCTCGGCCCACTCTGTATATAAACCCAGTTTGTAATCATAAAGTTCAGTTTTTAGCTGCATGAAGACTCACCTCCTCCTCACTGGTTTACAGACGTAACACAGTGTCCAATAAAACAGTAACCTTGCTTAGTCTGCTCCCCTGAAGAGAGTGAAGTGAGGAGTTTCCTTCAGTGTCTGCCTTATATCTCACAGCTCAGGTAAATTAGTGGACTTCACATATTTAATCCTACCTCAGAAATGCAGAAACCTTGGAGAGTTTTTGGCCTCATATTATTATTATAGTCCATGCAAAGTAGCTGTGGAGGAAATGTCTTTGATCCGTCCATTGGACATTATGTTGTCAGATTGACTTCAAACTTCTACAGAAGCTTTATCTCCTCAGTAACTTGGACACATTAAATTTTCAGACACATCTAATGAGGACACTTCTTTCTATCATCGTCCACTTTATGTTGCCCAAAGTTCTCATCAGGGGCCCTGATATGCAGATGTGTGGCTGATATGAGCTGCTCTCTAAGGTTCTTTCATTGATTTCAATCT